>CM034351.1:75666901-75755104 GCA_019925275.1 Mytilus edulis
CACCCGATTATCCAAGATATCATTTACTTAACAATACCTGACCCATAACAGTTTCTTGATATACCACAGAATCAACGGCCTGTTTGACCTGTTTGATGTTGTCCAATTTACCACGACTCTTTGCTTGCGGAAGCATAGAAATGAGTAAACCCAACATGCATTGTGTTTTCATGCCAAGAAATTGCCTCCGTTGAAATTCTGCAAACACCCCATAGAGCAAATTACATGGATGATTAATATTGACCATTTGGTATATGGCTGTGTTCTAAGCGACACGTACATGAAGGTCATAAATTAATTCCTTCAATGAAATCAAATATTTAGCTACTAATGACTGCCGTAGGGGGTCGACCGGAATTTTTAGCGAGGATTTCTTGGCATGTATCTGGTTTCATGTAACTGTTTAATTTCGATTTAAGTAGTATATATGTGGCTTTTTCAAAATATAACATGACGGTAAATATCCTTATCGATGTGTTTGCGCAATCATTGATGACAACACATTGTCATAGTTGCAACTGCAATATTTATGAAAAGCATTGATAATATTCTAATAATCAAGCCGGTTACGCACTATGTTGGAGCATACTATATATGTTAGAGAATCTTGCAGAGAATGCATGTTTCAGATGCTTATCGAGCTTTTCTCTTCATTTGGCGTCCGTCGTCTGTTTTCGTCTTTATGAACTTTTGCAAATATCTTCTCTGAAACTACTGGGCCAATTTTACCGAACACAGTCATGTCTTTTAGAAAGTCGTCTGACAGTTTTGGTTAAACTTGGCAAAAATTATCATCGGTGTATCTAGTTTGAAAAGTATGTTGGATAACCCTGCCTGCCAGCCAAGATAGCCAGCATGGCTAAAATTAAAACATAGGAATTAAATGCAAGTGCTGTCTATTGAAAACCACTATGAATAGCGATGTTATGTATTTCCAAAACTGTTTGCTTTTTACTTTGATATCTAGCTTCTATCCTATTGTCAGCAATAATTGTTGTGTGATTTCGTTACTGGTTTTTGTAGTTCTTTCCATTTCCCCCTTAAATTCTGTCCATATAATTTTTTTCTTTCCGTTTCCGTTTCCGTTCCGTTTTCCGTTTCCGCCGTTTAGCAACACCCTTAGTTTTTGACAAAAAAATTTGTTATTAATGTGAGCATTTTCGGCATTAAACAATGTCTGTTAGGAATCGAATTCATCCAAATCATATTTATAAATACATATTATAAAATATTCATACTTGTAAAGGTATGCATTTTTCTATCGGAATTCTTAAAATTGAATCTGTAATTTGATTTATAAATTAACATACCACAGACAGAAAACATAAATCAGGTTAACCGTAAATAGTTAAAATCGAATAGTACCGCGCATTGATATAGTTTCTTTGTTCACTTTCATTTTTGGGAATGACTTTATTTTTACAATAGAAATTACATTTTAATTAGTTAAAATAAACTGTAGCATAGCTATTTTAATAGTTTTTATAGCCTCGCCTTGACGGAGTCAAAAAGCGAGACAAAGGTATGCTGTTTCCGGCGTCGGCGACGACGTCAACAATGTATTAGTTTGTGATTAGGTCTAGTTTATGGTGAACCACAAGTGGTAGGTCAATCATATTTGTTATGCAGTTGTATCAGCATTGGCACATCTCATTTCCATGGAGATTATTTGGCCTTGTCCCCTCAGTAATGGTCTATTGGCTTCGAAACTTTTGCTTATTTAACATGTATTAGTTTGTGATTAGGTCAGTTTATGGGGAACCACAAGTGGTAGGTCAATGATACTTGGTATGCAGTTGTATAAGCATTGGCAAATCTCATTTTCATGGAGATAATTTGGCTCCGCCCCCTTAGATGGCGTCTGGACTAAAATGCACACGAAACGAACCTATATATTATCTACCCCATGCTCTGTAAACTGTTTATTTTAGACTTTTGATAGTTTGGATAAATGTTTTACATTGTTATAAATAAAATATGAGAATTTGAGTAAAATCGGTGACCATGAATTTGACAGCTAGTGCCCCTTTAAAGCTCGATGCGACAGAAACAAAATCGTCACCGAGAAAAAATCAAATTAACTCGAACAAGCAAAAGTCTGTATAAATAAATTTTTCAAAAATTTATCAGAATTGAGTGACCAGCAGCAAGAATGCAACTGCCAAACAGAGCTTGAAAACATGAAGGAAAGAGTGCTCGACCTTCAGTGCCGCTCCATGAAAAACAATTTTGTTTTACCGGACTTTATAATGTCAGAGATGAAAACACCGAAGAACTTCTCCGGTGCTTTCTTTACAATGAACTAGGCATTGACTATAAAATAGATTTCGGGAACGTTCACAGGTTTGGACGATATCAAGGAGGCGGAAGATCCATAGTAGCACGTTTCCTATATCATTGTGACCTACAGTACGTTTTAGATAATGCATACAGGCTACGGAACACACGATACGGCATTAAGCAATAATTCCCCAAAGAAATAGAGGACAGGAGACGAAAGCTATATCCTATTATGTTGGGTTTATTTGAAAGGGTGAAAAAATGCCGAACAATATAAATTGCTATCTTAGACTTGCATTACTGGTGGTAATTTTTACAACCTTTGAAAACCAATTTTTAGAGGCATTTTTCAGTTCAACCTGAAAAATTGGAAAATAATCTATTATTTTACAGAATGAATATAACATGTATAAATAGGTGTTTATTCTCTTAAAAACCGTCTAATTGATTACATAAAACAAGCTTAACATTTTATCTAAACCTTTTCTTAATAACCCAAAATTTCTTTTGAAAATGGTAACAGGATAGACAAAATATTGTACCACCGATCAAAAAATGTTTCAAGATATTCTTGTATGACATCATTAAGATTGCATCTTTTAATATGTTGTTCTTAAAGTACTGTTTGTTTTGATTTGCTTATGTAGAGGATTGTTTGAATAAGTAACTTTTAATAAATTTTTCATTTTCAAAATTCTACATTTTTTTCAAATGACCCATATAAGTAACATTATACTTTTGATATACACAAAAGTAACAGCAACAATAAAATACCTGAGTTGAACACACACATACCTATATAAGATAAGATAAGATAAGATAAGATAAGAATTTTATTAATCTAATCAAGAACCCATAAAGGGCATCATTTTACAACACAATATGATTGGAAAAAGCAAAACAGAAAACTAATACATACTTTAACGTTATGAACAGGATCAGAGCCTAACACAACATGTGTTTTATATAACTATTATATTAAATCTTATAACAATAAAATACTAAATTACTTCATATATTTTGTTTACATCTGGATCTTATTTCTAACCCTTTAATAATGTAATTTCCTAGGCACATGAGAGTTGGTAAATGCTCATTTGTGAACAGCCAGAAATATTTCTTATCATTAGGTAGTTCTTTAAAATTAGTACAAAAATTTATAACTTTATCAAATAATAATTTCCTCTATTCATCATATAATGGACAATTTACTGTAAAATGGGTCTCATCTTCAATAGAATTTGATCCATGTGATAAGCAGTGATGACATAGACGTTGAGTTCTCTCTATGTATTTTTTATTATATCTATCTTTCTCAATTTTAAGATCATGAGCACTTATTCTCATTTTACATATAGCTCTTCTTATACTAAAATCTTTAATTGATAAATAGGCCTCCTTTACAAAGTCAGTCTTGAGGTTGAAATAATTCTCTTATATATATACAAGTAAAACTAACTAAGAGTCCCCTGTCCTCAGTTCTAAAGACTGTTTTATTTCACTTGGTTTATATTAAAAGGATTTAGTAGGACTACTAGTTTTTCAGTATCAGACAGATTTGGAAACATAGGACTATATATTGCCATGTCATTAAAAAGTTTTAAAGTCGTAAAACATTATTAATTTGACAGTAGAGGAGAAAGTGATTTTCATCTTCTAAGGTTTTACAAGTTGGACATGTTCTATTGTCTCGAGGTATTTTTAGATATCTGCCCTTCTCAATGATCAAATTATGGTCTCTAATTCTAATTTTTGTAAATAAACGTCTAGATTCAAAATTTGGATATCCTAGATAAAATTCTTGGTCTTGTTTGACATTAATATTTTTGTAAAGAAAAAGTTTGTTATTTTCGTTCAAACTTGTTATTTTATTTTACAGTAATTCTGAATGAAAGTTGCTTGTAATATTCTTAATCCAAGTCTTAAGTTATCATTATTCATTTATTGTGTTGAATCTGTGATAACAGTGCTCATTGTTGAAGGCCATACGGTGACCTATAGTTGTTAATGTCTGTGTCATTTTGGTCTCTTGTGGACAGTTGTCTCATTGGCAATCATACCACATCTTCTTTTTTTATATTTACAAGTATAAATTCCTTGTGAATCAAGATGTTTACTTATTGTATAGCTTTCTTTTAGTAATGGGTTTATGTTTTCAGTATTTAATCTAGCCCAATAAAGAATTGCTTGTGTTTTTATATATTTTTCTATTGGTTGTCTCTTACGTTCAGCTTTAACACCTAAATTAGCAGATGTTTTAATAAAACCATGATTATAGACATTTTCAAAACGTGCATAACAATATTTCAAAACTGTGCTTCCGTCGTTATTATGGTTATGAACAAAAATATTTTTCCCAAATTCAAATGAAAGTCGCAAATTGCTAGCAATTTCAACAACTCCTTTTTTAAAAACAACATAACATTTCTTGAAAATATAACTAATTGATCATTTAGTGCCCAAGTGGGTTTCAGCGAGGAACACTAGATCTATATTTTCTATATTTAAAAAAAAAGGGTCTTATTTTTTTTTTTTTTTTTTCATTTTTTTTTAGACCACCCACTTCCCAGAAGCCCATTTAAATGGAAGATAAATCACCACAAAACTCATTTTATAGAATAAAAGAGTGTCTCTAATTCTATCTTATAATTTTTTGAATAGTATATGATTGAACAACTTGTTTTAATGATTGCAGATATTAATAAAAGAAATTGAATATATGAGATACTGGCTATCCTAACTCAGTATCTTTATACTACAAAATTTTAGGGTTTAAGCTACAGGTGATTGTGATATAAGAGTAATAATACTGTAAATATTTTCACAACTGATAGAACAATGTTTCATCATAAACAAACAGATATTTATATAATTATATATAATATATATATAAATGAGTTGTAGCTAGCATACTACATACACACACACACAAATGTATCCATAGTTTATGGTTGTTAGAGTTTCACAAGAAGTGGTGATTGCTGTCATCAATTTGGTATAATTATTAGATTGTTGGATTGCTGTTTGCATGATAGCCTCAGTTATTGTTTTTTACAATACGAGAAAAGTGGTCCACTAAAATTTTTTTTTGACGTACTACATGTAGCGGTAGGTGTATTTGTACGCTCATGCACATCCTGGTGTATGGTGGATTTGATAGATGTTAGGGAATCATCAAGCTTAGATGAATGAAACTGTGTTGTCGTAAACATCTTTTAAAATTTGATCTAGGACAAACTGTTCCTCAACTGTAGCATGTGTAGCATTATCAATCAGCTTGGCTAAGATTTGTATCAGAACTGGAAAGTGAGAATGAACAAAGGTCATGTATTTAGATCCCTGGACCCTGATTGTCCCGGTTTTAACAAAGAATGTTATGTTGAACTGCAATACTTGTTCCTTATCCAATATTTCGATGAGGAACAAACATATATGTGTATAAGCAGTTACATTTATTTCATGTTTGAAGCGGTGCAAATATAGAATTTTACCAAAAAAGCATTGTAGCAAAGGGGAAGAATAATTGTGGTCTTGTGAAACTGGCATACTACGGGGTGAAAGGATCAACATTGAACTGGATAAAGGACTTTCTAAGCAGTAGAGCCCAGTCAGTTGTTCTAGAAGGACATACATCATCTCCTTTAGATGTAATATCAGGAGTTCCACAAGGAACAGTCTTAGGTCCTCTACTATTCCTGACATATATCAATGACATGCCAGATTGTACATCATCAGATGTAAGGTTGTTTGCGGACGATAGCCTGGTGTACAGAAAAATTAGAAATCCTGATGATGCTGCAACTCTACAGAGAGACCTCACTGCTCTGGAAGAGTGGGAACACAAGTGGCAGATGTGTTTCCATCCAGAAAAGTGCGCAGTCATGAGGATATCTAACAAGCGCAACACCCTGCAAACAACATACACCTTGCACGGACACCAACTAGAAGTTGTTGATAGCGGAAAGTACCTTGGAGTTACCGTTAGTCAAGACCTACAGTGGAATAAGCACATTAATAACAGGAAATGCAACCAGGACCCTCGGTTTTCTCCGCAGAAACCTGGGCCGATGCAAACCATCTGTTAAAAACACAGCCTATTGTGCACTCATCAGACCATCGATTGAGTACGCTGCCACAGTGTGGACCCCCATCAAACCACCTTGATCAAAGACTTCGACCGGGTACAGCGTAAAGCAGCACGATTTGTCTACAACCAGTACACAGACACTTCCCCAGGATGCGTCACTGGACTATTAGACCAACTCCAGTGGGATCCTCTACAGTATAGACGAATTAAACAGCGACTCGTACTATGCTACAAGATACAGAACCAACTAGTGGAGATACAACCCGCTATCTACTACACATCTGGGGACAACAGAACAAGGGGTGGCCACAGACTAAGACAGATAAGAGCTACTAAGGAAGTATACAAAAACTCCTTCTTCCCACGCTCTATAAGAGACTGGAACCATCTGCCAGACACAGTAGCAGCTGCACCAACACTCGAGGAGTTCAGGGCCAGATTAGCCAGTGTGCCCTGGACCCAAATGCAGCCTAACTAGACATCAGCTTTCCAAATTGTACAGTGTATATAGTTTTAATTATTTTGTTAATATTCACTTTTAATCAATGGAGAAGCCTCCTGTAATGTTTTACCGAGCGGAGTTAGTAAATCATTCAAATATGAGGTCAACCCCTTAACGGAAGAAGGAGGCCAGAAACGCAAAAATAATGGAGTTTAACAGAAAAGAAAAAAATAATGGACTTTGCAAAAAAAGGGAGAGACCTTTTGATGCCTTTTCTGAAATTCTCCAGACATAAAATCTTTTACAAAAGTTCATCCTACAAGTTTAAAATGCCCGCGATTTTGCGAGTGTTCTGGTAATAATTTATTTTAGAAAATAAGACCTGCTGAATCTAAGGATATTGCAAACTTTATTTCCGCATCTGGGACAATATCCCTAACGCGCCTCCGATTGAGGTTGTAAACAAAAAATCTCTGTGTAGTGATATCGGACATGTTTCAATTTTTAACAAGTAACTGAGCTTAACAAAGTATAGAACCTTAGAATAAAAATGGAGTTATTATATGTATTCAAAGTATTAAATTTTCAAAGAAATAATTGTGTGAAAAAAGGGACTTTTTACCATGAAGAGCCGCATCACGAAAAGATTTTGGGGGTATACTAATTTACAGAAAAATGAATCACACTTCGTACCCCGAAAATTTAACCACATATGCAAAAATGTCTCACCTTCGAAACAAGCCATCATACATATTCAAGTTTACGATACGGGCTGAGCAACAGAGGAAAACGTTACCATTACCGCCTATGGAGAAACAATTACGCATATTGCCCCATCTGTACCTAATGCTCAAATGTATATAATTTTAAATGAAAACAGGAATCCGCCTACAGTTCTTTTTCTTTTCATAAACAAGAAACGCACGTGTTTTAAAGATGCTTAAAATATGCGTGGCTGCACTATTTCACATGCATTGTCTATTCAACTTCACTGGACGGAATTCAATGCAAATTTTCCGTTGTGTTCGCTACAGACGACAACACGGGACAATTTGTGAAATCAACCGTTTAGAATTGGGTAAAGAAAATGGTAAATGTTAATCTCAAAACAAAAAATACCATCTAGCAGCCTTATTAAGACCACAAGACTTTACCACCACCCAAAATTATTGTTTTTCATAAATCTTCGGTAGCCAGTCAGAGCAGTCCAAGTCAATAATATTGTATTATTGAATGGGTGTTTTTATAATGGCCCTGTTATATGTCCAAGGTCTGTAATAATACACCTTATCGTTATTTTTCCGCCATTACTAGATATCACACAGGTTCCAGTAAAAATTTGACGTAATAGCACAAAATATCTGACGCCACAATGGAAAAGTGATTGTTGTACATGCGTCAAAAGTTCAAGCGGCCGGGTCAGCCGGGATTAGCGATAAGGTGTATGGTAGAAGAAGTCTGTAATGGCCAGAGGCAACGCCGAGGGCCATTACAGACATTCGAGGCCATTATTACTGACCGAGGACACATAACTGGGCCATTATAAAAACTCCGATTTCTTAATACATTTATTAACCAACTGAACAAAAGTGTAACTATGTGTTGCTGCCAACTTGATGTACTCTCTACTCTTTTAATGACAGGTTAGTTTGAAAAAAATAATTTGTACTTCACACCATAAAGCTTTTAATATACCAAATATCCAAGATATTAAGTTAACAGAAGTTATGTGTTGAAAAACAGGATGAGCAGTGATCCCTATATTTGAAAATCGGCGGCCATGTTAAATTTATTATATTTGATATAAACACTGTTTTTCTGTAATGGCCCTATTTTTCTGTAATGGCACCTGTTTTTCTGTAATGGCCCTATATTAATGCCCAGTTTGTCTGTTACAGTATTAAGCCCAGTTAGGGTTTATAATAAACAATAATTTTTGGCAATAATGTACTTAGTTGGTTAATAATAAATCTTGATTTATATTGTTGACAGTGAAACGTTTTCAGTATTGCACATGCTGATTTATCCGTATTATGGCTTATTTGCTCATATCATTTAATAAAAGAACATAGATATTAGACAAGAACTGGAATCGTTTTGTGACGAAGATGAATTTCACATGCAAAGAACTACAAACAGATTTATAAAGTAGTCCAAACGCTTGAATGATAAACAAGATCCTGATTTTCAGACTCAATTGATGTAAACAATGATTACGCGTACGGCTGTGTGTGCAACCATTTGTTTTAAACATCATATCCATGCAAGGCAAAGAGACGAATCTTGAAAATAAAAATTCGTTTTCCCGTAAGTTAATAACAACCATTGTTTTTTTTAAAATAGTGTTCAGTAAAAAAAACTTTTGCCAAAAGATTACACAAATAAATTGAAGATATAATGCAAATGGTCAATGTACTATTAAAAATAAAACATGTATAAAACGTAACTTGAACTCGACAACCCTCACGGCTGGTAATCTACACACGCAGAACATTTGGTTCTGCAATGAAAACCGTGAGAGGATTTTCCGGTTGTGCTTGAGTGGAGCAATTGTCACCGCTTCGAAAGGTATATACATTTCTAAATCGCAATTTTCTTATTCGACTGATCAAATATTGAAAATCGGAGAATGCTATGCTGTGGTGAATACTTGAACAAAAAGATACATGTATCATTTACTGTTGTACGTGGAGTTGAACTCCTACAAAATCAGTTGCCGCACGAGAATTTGCCTAAAAAAGTGACATTTAAATTTTAAAATGGTTTTAATTACAGACCCTCAAGTTCAAATTTACTTTTTATTCGGTCAATGGGTATGAATGTCGTTTTGGGCGGCGTGTACGCTGTCCGGTGTAGATCGACATCTTAATAAATCTAAAAACCTCATATTTTCATTATGACATGCGTGAGGGGATCGGTTCTGATTGAGGACATCGTGAATGCGTGAGGGGACGTAAAATCATAATATTATAGCCAAACTATGAGTATTTGAAAGTTGCCTAAATGTGGTCAGATTGTTCATGAAAAAAACACATTTGTGTGCATAAACTGAGGGAAACACATCAAATATAAGAGGAAAACTACGACACAACAGCAACACAAAATTAAACTTTAACACACACAGAAACGAATTACAATTTAACAATGGCCATTTTCCGGAATTGGCACAGGACATTTTAAGAAAAAATGGTGGGATGAACCCGGTTTTGTGGCATGCCAAACCTCCCGCTTCTACGGCAATGGTAAATATATCAGTTATATACAACATTACATGACAGGACTACAATACAAATAAATGATAGAACATATAGGACAGAGAAACACTCCAATTATAGCTAACAAAAGGTACCAGGTTTAAAAAAACACTTATACGTCAGACGCGTCTTTCGTCAACACAAGGCTTACCAGTGACGCTCAGATGAAAAAAGTTCGAAAGCCAAGACAAGTACATTGAGGACCAAAAGTTCCAATAAGTTGTGTCTAATGCGGCTAGGTTTTCTGTCTGGAATAAGAACATCCTTGTTATTTCGAATAATTCATAATTTTGCAAACAGTGATGTTTTATAAAATGACTATAAAATAGATATACATGATAAAATCGAAGTGATGACTAACTACACAATAAAAACGGATACATAAAATTACCTAAACCAGCACATAAAAATTTACAGCCAAGTTAGCCAAAACCATAAACGCACAAAGTGACGTAATATATGAATTTCTTAACCAATATCCCAAAAAATAGGATAGACAGATTCAGGATTAGATTTACTGATATAACATTTATCAATAACAATGAAAATTACAATATTAATTAATATCAAATTGTGGTAGTAAACTATACCGATTATTTGCCCAAAACCACGAATTTGGACACATATTTGAAATTTATTGGTTAGACTTTTATTCATAAAAAGAAAACATGGTCATTTCATGTTATTTCAAAATCCTATCTCATAATTTTTATTTATGCACACAAATTTGTTTTTTTCATAAACAATCTAACCATATTAAGGCAACTTTCAACGACTGATAGCTTGTATACAAAGATATGATTTCAAGTCCCCTCACGGATTAACGATGTCCTCAATCAGAACCAATCCCCTCACGCATGACAAAATGAAAATATGAGGTTTTTTGATTTATTAAGATGTCTATCAACACCGGACAGCGTCCACGCCGCCCAAAACGACATTCATTCCCATTGACCGAATAAAAAGTAAATTTGAACTTGAGGGTCTGTAATTAAAACCATTTTAAAATTTAAATGTCACTTTTTTAGGCAAATTCTCGTGCGGCAACTGATTTTGTAGGAGTTCAACTCCACGTACAACAGTAAATGATACATGTATCTTTTTGTTCAAGTATTCACCACAGCATAGCATTCTCCGATTTTCAATATTTGATCAGTCGAATAAGAAAATTGCGATTTAGAAATGTATATACCTTTCGAAGCGGTGACAATTGCTCCACTCAAGCACAACCGGAAAATCCTCTCACGGTTTTCATTGCAGAACCAAATGTTCTGCGTGTGTAGATTACCAGCCGTGACCCTTACGATGTAACATTTTGAAAATACATCGACTGCATGAGATATTAATGTTGCGGGAAATGGCATGCAACGTTAACACAACTGATCAACATAAACTGCTGATAGACACTGGGAAATCAATTATGATCAATAATTGGTCAAATTTTCTGGTAGTGATTGACAGGTATGAATAAATGGTGAGGCTCTTGTTGGGACGGAATTTAGAAAAGTAGGAAGTTGTAAGCTTATTTTCAATGGAATTGCAAGAATCGAACACTTATAACCTTTTAAGATAAACGTAATGAAGTGTATTTTTTTCTTTTTTTCTTTTATAGAAATAACTTCCTTCTCTGATTGTCGACCCGAACGGCAGTCAGAATCCTTGTATTAAATATGTCGCGATCGTTTAATTTTCTCCATCATTCTGATTGATTATAGATTATAACGCATTATAACAGTGCAATACAACCAATCAGCGTCAACGATACAAATGTTCCAAAAATGAAGAAAACTATTTCAATTGACCCAGGGCAATCTCTATCCAGAGTTGCCAGTCCATACTCCCCCCTATACGGAGAGTATGGATCGATAACTCTGGATAGAGATTGGACCTAGGGTGATGAAGGAGTGTGCAACGGAGGCACTCCTGGTTTTCCGCATCTTCGCTAGCCAAAGGTTACGATCCAATTCCCTAGAGAAGGGAAGTGGATCGTAACTCTTGGCTAGCGAAGATGGGTTTTCCGAGGATGTCAATAAATAGGCTAAAAATCAAAGACGAGATCGTTTTTTTAATAGAAGCTAAGCAAAAATGGTGTGCAACATCAAAGATATGAGATGACGATATAAGGTTTTAGCCTCATCAGGCGTTTGTACTACATCAAAGTCTTCAATGGTCAGTCCTGTAACCAAGGATACCAATTGCCTAAACTCATGTGAAACTCCACGGTGAAGCGTTTGTTCAGTGTATTGATCTGCAATACCATCTAATACAGTGTCACCACAGGGCAGTGCAAACGATTGGTCCAATTTTCCGTAAATGATAGGCTGGAAATACATGACATTAGGAATCCCATAATATTGTTCCGCGAATCCTTGCTGACGGATTCGATGGGTGTTCCACATTTCTTCGAACTGCTTTAAATGCAACTGAATGATAGGCAAAAAACAAAATCGAACACATTCTAAATGTAAAGGGTCAGTATTATTTAAAATTCCCTCTTCTACAAGACTGTTAAATAAATTTTTCCAGAAAATTGTAAAATTTCGCATTAAGAAACTCCATAACATTTCTATCCTCTGGTTTGCAGTTGACCGACCAACTGATACACTATGAACTCCAGCCGAAGGATCACGGTGGCGATATCGTAAGGCCATTTGGATTCTGTGAATAAGAACATTTTCAGTTCCCGCGTCAGTCCTAACTGATCTTGGCACACGCTTGTACTTCTTTAAGTGTTCTACGAAGTAACGAGCAACGTACCGTGGATTCTTGTTGGTATGACTGGCGGTGAGCCACATGATTTTTCTGGAAAAGCCATCAATACAACCATGTATTGAAATGCCGAAAGGCTTAAGTTTGTCATACCCATCCACGTGAAGACAATCATTAGGTCCTCTGCTGTTATAGGATCTTCTAATAAGCCGTCTTCGTCTTCTAGCATTGACACCGTCAGTGTCAATTACACTCAAAGCAATTATGACTGTCTCTTGGGTTGCACGCACACCGTACAATGTATTTAGCAATCTCCAAATTGTGCGATATCCCACTTGGTCGTATCCAAAACGTCGCAGGTCAACAATTTTACGTACAATATCAGGCAAAAGATTTTCAACACCTCTTCTTCTCAAATTTAATCTCCTCAAAATTCTTTTCAGAGTTCTCTTGCTTATCATCACATTGTGCAGAAACAGCAGGAAACCCAGTATTTCATCTTGCGTGTATAACTGGCTGAAATAGTACTCAATAAGTTCGTCTAATGTCGCTCCATCTTGTGGTTGGGGAATAATGGCATTCACTGTTGTTGCACATACACAAAACAAAACAATCTGAAAAATAAACATAGGATATTTAGATACAAAATTATGTCATAGCCAGAGAAAATACAATCCCTGTGTATCATTTGTGTACTTTTTTGTTTTTTTGTGATGTTGGTTTGTCTTTTGTTTGTTTGCTCGAATTAACCGATTCACGTCTATACTTACGGCCTTTGCTCTTTCACAAATACGAGATATTTCAGAAAGTGTTTGAAACATTTTTATCCTTTCCCGGGGTATTTTGCAGACGTACATGCATTTTTACCAGCATATGTTTGTCCCGGTCTTTGTATGTTTTACCCTTCACCGAGATGATGTCACTCGTGCGTTTATAATGTAACATCATTCGGTAGATTTTATCAATAGATACATCATCGAAAGGAGTGGTATTTGTGAAAATTACAATTCGCGGGGCGGTGAAATTTCACGAGCCTGAAAGGCGAGGAATATTTATAGACCGAAGATTTGTATTTTTTGCAATTGCCACTATTTCCTTTGATACATGTATATCGTTTTAATTACACCGAATATCATCAAAACGCACAAATGACCAAAAGACAAATCCTTTGACAAATTCGTTACAAGCGTCTAAGTGAAGGGTTGTTACAGCAGGGCATTTAGAAGAGTCGGTTTTGATATGTATTTTGTCCTAACCGAATGGGGATTCCTCGTTATTACCTTAAATGTATCTGGCCAAGGCATTTGTGGGGCATCCGGGGTGATATTGTTCCATTTTATGTATAGTTTTGCACTTTTTTATACTATGAGGCCTGAGCGAATCAGGTGAGCGTGTGATCTAGTTTTATTTTATATTTTCTATTGCATTGTATATATTGTTTTTGGACGGTTAACTTTCTGGTAATAAAACCCGTCACGGCCTGGCTAGGGAATTGGGTAGGCAAATGCTCACATTAATCTGTACCGATACAGCCTCCAAATGTCCTCCTTTCTACGCCATAACTCATGGTGGTGCTCCTGATAAAGGAGGCTCATACGAGACAAGAAGAAAAAGGGTAAACTTAGGTAATTATTAATGACAAATACCTCGGTGATATCAAAATCGCTGCAAATTTCCCTTGCAGCGGAATAAATTCATGAACAAAAAATACACCATCTATTGACCAATCAAAAGCCTCCATTCTTGGGGGGTTCCGGGGGTTCGAACCCCCCTTTTTTTGGCCGCTCAATGCATTTGAATCGGGACATATAGTTGGACCCCCTTTTTAAAATGGCTGGATCCGCCCCTGAATTAAGCAGATAACATTTTTGGTCAGGGTATTTGTGCAACTGTACTAGTCTTGAGACACAATTTCTCTCGCACGATGACTCGGTAGAGTTTTTCACAAGTTTACCATACAAATAAAAAAAAACACCACATAGGATGTCGATGTCGGACAGTAACCAAAATCTTTCTCTACTTATGTCCCGTGTATGTAAAGTAATATATTGAATAGACCACTTGTTGCAATGGCATTCTGTCGGATGGACCAGGTTATTCCAATATACCAGATCATACCCCCATCGAGTGGAGGCATAATATGTTCAATATGAATGAAAAGCTTGTTTTTCATATGAAGCCAGAGTTACCTGTTGACTTTCACTTCGTGTGTTTTCTTTAGTTTTACAATATATTTTTGTAATTTGTTCATTTAATTGATTTTTGAATGTCAAACTAGAAGTGATCAACTTTGATTCTACTTACCATTTTAATCATGTGAATATCCATTTTCAGGTCACATAGTTTGGCGTCTTCCGAAATAAAAGCTTCGTCGAATTGAAATGCTGCTTTACTTCAAAGAATGGATGCGTGGTAATGTTTCGCTGTATATATATACACCATAACAGTTAACTTGCCTTAGTTATGCCATATTAAAAATAAAGCTTTTAAATTTATACATTTTAGATAAATATAAAAAATAAAATGACTTAACTAAGTTGGATTTATCTATCATAAGTTAGTAAATGAACTTAATTAAAACAATTTAAAACAGTATAATTGATGAAAACTCCTTAATTAAGTTTCCTTAACATTAAAGTGTTTTATTTAATGCAACTTAGCAAATTCTAAAAAATAAAGATATTTAACTTAACATCCATAAAATTAGTAAGAATTAATATTGCCATAAATAAAGGAGTTAAATCTCTTATAAGTGAGTAAATTATCTAAATTATCTAATTTAATGCATTATAGTACACGATATTGTATTAATTAAGTTTTCTTAAGCATTGTTAACTAACTAATATAAGGCCCCTATACGCTTCCGTAGAATACAAATTGAATAAACTAATATTCATAAAACATTACAGAAACATCAAAATTTAAATATTAAAACAGTTAAATTAACAATCCTACTTTTATCTCACTTTGGAGTTTAAATCAAATTAAACTTAAAATAAACATTTAATCTACAAATAATTAATCTATCCAAAAGTAAGGGGAATTAACTAGGCACATTTATTACACTATTATGAGGTTTATATTATAGGAAACCTCAGTATTACTAGTATACAAAACGTTTATGAGTCACTTACCAACGAAGTTGAAAGGGACTTTAGGTTTGCAATTTTTTCTGTCGGTCAGAATGTCCGTCCGGAAAATTAGCTTTCTGCATTTTTTAGTTTTAAACATATTAATCTTCAGTGGATTCGGTAACACGTTTTGCAACTTATATAAATCCCTTTCCACTTTGCGAATGGGAGTGCTGCCTTGTAGCGGCATTAGCCTACTCGTTTTCGAAATCTACAAGGATGTCTTTTACGTGCAAGAGATATGGCACTGCTGTTGGCCATGCTTGAAGATATTGATTTGATATTTATCATAATCATGAAAAGTTACAGATCAAGTTCTAATTTTGTTACGGTTTGAGGATTTTTTGCAGAGTTATGGCCCTTGGACTTAGAAAATTCACTCAGATAATTGGTTTCCACATTTTGACTTAAAATTTGACATAAAGATTATTTGTAAAACTATGACAAGTTACAGATCAAGTGCGAGTTGTGTTTGCAAAGTTATGGTCCTCGAACTTAGAAAAATAATGCACGAATTTTCCACTATTTTTTTGTCATTAACTTAAAGATTTAGATTTGAAATTTGGTTTATAGTTTGACCATTAAAAGTTACAGATCAAGTTTAAATTTAGTTTTGATTTGATGATATTTTGAAAATTCATGTGATCCTTAGACTTAGAAAAATTACACAATGTTCTACACAGTCATGTTTTAGTCATGCTTGTCTAACTACCGTTATATTGATTTGATATTTGATATCTACTTTTAACATTACAATTTGCACATCAATTTCAAATTTTCTGTTTGAAAAAATGAATATTAACTGGTAGGGGACTATGTATTGTCATGCAATACTTTCAGAATGCTGGGTACTACCAATACTGGTCTCTGTCCACACTTTTTTATATTTGTGTATCACTTCTTAGCCATTTTTTTTTTTAATTCATTTTTTGAAGTTTAAATAAATTAATAGATCAATTAATTTGAAAGTGAGATATACTTAAAAAGAAAATTTTAAATATGACACCGTCACGGCCATGCTTATATAAGCTCTGAATGTATAGCATCACTCATAATTTACAGAAATTTTATATTCAGCTCCCTTTGAATGCATTTAAAGATGTACTTAGTTGAAATTTTAAAAAATCCAGAAATTAAAATTGATACTATAAGTCGAAAGAGCATCAGCTAAGGAACAAAATAAGCTAAAAAAAATATTGATAGGTCATGGAGCTCCTTTTTGAGATGTTTCAGTTTTAAAAAATGGCGAGATAAGGCTGACTTGGACTTTTACCTTGCATTTGCATTGGTATTAATTGGATCTCCAAATTAGCTATTGAAGATTTTTATGAAAATAAAAATTAGTACCTATAGCTTTGGAAAAAATCCAAGGAGTCTGAATAATAATTATAACGTCCGAGAGGTCCCGTGTTCTTATAAAGATGTTTTGACATAATGAAGAGTTCACATAACGTCATATGTGTTTCTTACCTCGTAATACCCATTTGACATTACGATGTATATATTTTGGCATAATGTAATAGAAATACGACATAAAGATTTTTTAACATAACGTAAAGAAATTTTCGCATCATGTAATTAAACTTTCAGATTAGGTAATGAAACAACTACATCACGTAGTGAAGTTTTCACATCATGTAAAGAGGAAACCACACCATGTAATGGAGTTTTCACATCATGTAATGAAGTTTTCACATCATGTACAGAAGTTTTCACATCATGTAAAGAAAGATTCACATCATGTAAAGAAGAATTCACATCATGTAAAGAAGAATTCACATCATGTAATGAAGAATTCACATCATGTAAAGAAGAATTCACATCATGTAAGCAACATTTGCATCATGTCATAGTATTTTCTTATTATAAGGCAGTGATGGCGTTCCATAGTCCTAAATATAAAGCTTTTTTACATATGTAAACATAACATTAACCAAGAAAACTAAACTTTGACCACTGAACCATGAAAATGAGGTCAAGGTCAGATGACACCTGCCAGCTAGACATGTACACCTTACAATCATTCCATGCACCAAATATAGTTGATCTATTTCATACTGTATAGTAAAAAAAGACCAAAAACACAAAAACTTAACTTTAACCACTGAACCATGAAAATGAGGTCAAGGTCAGATGACACCTGCCAGCTAGACATATACACCTTACAATTATTCCATACACCAAATATAGTAGACCTATTGCATACAGTATAAGAAAAACAGACCAAAACACAAAAACTTAACTTTAACCACTGAACCATGAAAATTAGGTCAAGGTCAGAAGACACCTGCCAGTTGAACGTGTACACCTTACAGTCCTTCCATACAACGAATATACATTTACTAGACCTATTGCTTATAGTATCAAAGATATGAACTTGACCACCAAAACTTAACCTTGTTCACTGATTCAAGTAGTCACTGAACCATGAAAATGAGGCCAAGGACATTGAACATGTGACTGACGGAAACTTCGTAACATGAGGCATCTATGTACAAAGTATGAAGCATCCAGGTCTTCCACCTTCTAAAATATAAAGCTTTTAAGTACAGCTCTTTATAAGAACCTGGCAGAGTGCCATATACATGTGATATATGGGGGTTCCCGATTTTATCTATAAATGGACTAATAGAAGCAATAAATGAATAAAGCTCAAAAAATAATTTTGAGTGTGAAAATATGAGTGGTTGCCATGGTAACGGACACACTATTTTTGGGTTGTTAAGCATTGTAAAATCATTAAAAAAATCAGCTAAATCACCACATTTTAGAGCCTGATTATGAATAGAATCATGCATTTTTCATAAATGTTCATAATTACACTTTTATACAACTGGGTTTAAGCTTCATTTGAGTGAAGATTGCATGTCAACCAAGTTTGTATATTTTTTGAAAAAATTTGTGAAAAAATGCATATTTTCAACATTTCTGAAATTGGGATTTTTTCGAAATTATCAAATTTTCTCAGGTGTTTTAAAAAAAAAGTGCAAATGTGTACAGAATAGTTAGCACTGTAGTAATGCAGTTTGGATACTACTTTACCAAATTAAATAGAAAAATGCGTGGGATTTTTTTTAGTTTTATCACCATAGCAACCGATTTTTTCCTTGGAAACAGAGTTTTTATTTGCAGAATATTGCAGTTTTAGAGCTTAAATGTCCTGAATTGTTTTATAACCAATAAGAAAATACATAAAAGCCAACTCAAACTTTAAATTACTATCGTCAAGTGTTGTTGACCTCAATTGTTACCACGGAAACACATATTATCCATAGCAACATCCACTTAAAAACTTCAAAAAGAGAAATTTATGTAAAAAAATACATAAATAGAGGGTGTTTATTTTCAAATTGGAATATGGCTTCATTCTTTGCTTCACTCACAGTCTTGTCTGGGTTTTTTTTTCAGATTGTTCAAAAAATGTAATATATAATGTAACATTGGGGTTGGAGGGGAAGAGGGGGTAGGGGGGTATGTTGATTTTTTAAAATGTTGCATACAAGTAGATACTTAAAAAGATAATTGCATTTGGTCGGACTTTGTTCCGAGTTCATCATCTGATTATCAATTTTTGGAAGTTAGCAGATGATGAACTTCATGGGTTTACAATAACTGGGCCAACCTGGCTTATGGCAAGGCAAGATAGATATGGCCCTAACAATTGTAAGAAAATTCTTAATTTTTTATGGCACACACCCTTCTAAGATGTTATTCCAGCATAAATCAGAAAATTGACCTGTAACATAATATTAACAAACCAATAATAGAATCATTTGGTCAAAGCATTTCTAAAATGAAACTTAAGTGTGATGGACGGACGGATAGACGGACAGGCAAATTGAACACATTTTAAGTTGGTGGTGACTTAAAAAATAATAATAGTCAATTGTTGATCGCTAATATTAGAAGTCCAGTATAATGGAATCCTCTTTAAATATACATGTACATGTAGCTATTAACATATAATTAATAACTCCTTTGTTGTACTACTATCCCGCAATTAAAATTCAGGATCTCCGAGATAGACAAATAAAATACATCTGCTAAGTTGGAATTGTGCTAATCCCGGTAAAATAATTATGCTATTACCGGCAAGATTATCATATAAAAAACATCAAGCAAAATAATTGTATCAATTATGAATTATTCCTTACTATGCGTCCTTCTACATACATCTCATAAGTTCAAGATTCCGATAACATTATATCTTGTTTTGTGTGTGTGTGTGTGTGTGTGTGTGTGTGTGTGTGTGTGTGTGTGTGTGTGTGTGTGTGTGTGTGTGTGTGTGTGTGTGTGTGTGTGTGTGTGTGTGTGTGTGTGTGTCAAAAGGAAGGTTGGGATTGATTTTTGGAGTTTAGGAATTAGGGGCCAAAAAGGGCCCAAATAAGCATTTTCTTGGTTTTCGCACTATAACTTTAGTTTAAGTAAATAGAAATCTATGAAATTTTTACACAAGGTTTGTGACCACAAAAGGAAGGTTGGGATTGATTTAGGGAGTTTTGGTTCTAACAGTTTAGGAATTAGGGGCCAAAAAAGGGCCCAAATAAGCATTATTCTTGGTTTTCGCATAATAATATTAGTATAAGTGAATAGAAATCAATAAAACTTAAACACAAGGTTTATGACCACAAAAGGAAGGTTGGGATTGATTTTGGGAGTTCAGGTCCCAACAGTTTAGGAATACGGGGCCAAAGAGGGGCCCAAATAAGCATTTTTCTTGGTTTTCGCACCCTAACTTCAGTATAAGTAAATAGAAATCTATGAAATTTAAACACAAGGTTTATGACCATAAAAGGAAGGTTGGGATTGTTTTGGGAGTTTTGGTCCAAACGGTTTAGGAATAAGGGGCCCAAAGGGTCCAAAATTAAACTTTGTTTGATTTCATCAAATATTGAATAATTGGGGTTCTTTGATATGCCGAATCTAACTGTGTATGTAGATTCTTAATTTTGGGTCCCGTTTTCAAATTGATCTACATTAAGGTCCAAAGGGTCCAAAATTAAACTAAGTTTGATTTTAAACACAAATTGAATCCTTGGGGTTCTTTGATATGCTGAATCTAAACATGTGCTTAGATTTTTCATTATGGGCCCAGTTTTCAAGTTTGTCCAAATTGTGGTCCAAAATTTAACTTTGTTTGATATCAACAAAAATTGAATCCTTGTGGTTCTTTGATATGCTGAATCTAAACATGTACTTAGATTTTTTATTATAGGCCCAGTTTTCAAGTTGAATCAAATTGGGGTTCAAAATTAAACTTTGTTTGATTTCAACAAAATTGTATATTTGGGGTTCTTTGATATATGCTTAATCTAATCATGTATTTAGATTTTTGATGTTTGGGACCGGTTATCAAATTGGTTCACATTGAGGTCTAAAAGGTCCAAAATTGAACTTTATTTGATTTCATAAAAAATTGAATTCTTGGGGTTCTTTGATATGCTGAATCTAACCATGTATTTTGATTTTGGATATTGGACCATAATAGGTAATGTCCAATTTAAAATTTAAAGCTTTTAAGTTTAAGTTCTGAGGCCACATTCATTATGTGTCAGAAACCTTTGTTGTGTCAACTATTTAATCACAATCCTTGAATGTTGTGTCCATACTTGCCCCAATGTTCAGGGTTCAAACTCTGCGGTCGTATAAAGCTGCTCCCTGCGGAGCATCTTATTTTAGGTTCAAATTTCAAAAAAAATATTTTGCTATTTTCAACGTTTTTTTAACCTTTACATGAATTACGCCACTATTTTCTGTATCTGTCTCTGTAACCTTTATAAAAGACTGCATTAATCCCGAGATTTGGAATGAAACCACTAAGCTGAGAATATTTGCATAAATACAAGATTAATAACAGTAATAATTTGAAGACAAATTCCACACATGGTCTTATTTAATTAAATGCAACACTAGAAACAGCGCAGTACATACCAATGTTATTTTTCTTTGTAATTATCAATGTTTTCTAGTCCCAACAAGTTGTAATCATTCATGAATACAAGACTTTAGTGTTTCATGTGTAAAAAAAGAATAAATTTCCGATGTCCCACGCGTTGTGCACACATTTGATCAATTCAAGGTACAATGGCAAAAACTAAAATAAACACTTTTATGGCCGCGCCGTAATTTGGGAGGGGGGAGGGGGCGTTGTAGTAGGTTTAATCCATGTCCGTCAGTACATTAGTTGTCACAAAGTTGGTTTCTATTTTGCAATTATAGTTTGCCTCAATCAAATCTTATGAAACATGTATACACAATGCTTTTTCCACAAAACAGAGATCAAGTTTGAATGTTGTTGGTTAACTATAAAGAAATTTCTAAAAGTGACCATTTGATCTTAAGATGTGGTATAATTGTTAATAAGACAACTCTCTACAAGATACCAATGATCATAAGATAGTATCCAGAAGTAAATTTTGTAAAAATAAAATTCTATTTTTTTCCGTATTTTACTTATAAATGGACTTATTTTTTTCTGCGGGGAAACATTACATTTACTCTGTGGTTAAAGTTTTTAGAATTTTAATAACTTTCTCAAACTATCCTGGGCATGCTGGGTTTGTACCAAACTTGGACAGAAGCTTATTTATGATCATAAGATAGTATCAAGAAGTAAATTTTGTAAAAAGATAAATCCATTTTTTCCGTATTTTACTTTTAAATGGACTTAGATTTTCTTCCAGTTAACATGACATACAGTCTGCAGTAAAAGTTTTTAAAACATTTATGAGATTCATAAACTATCCTGGATTTTTACCAAACTTGGACAGAAGCTTCTTACAATCAAAAGATAGTATCAAGAGGAATATTTTTACCGATTTTTTTCCTCATTTCTGTTGAGCCTGCGATTTACAGCAAAAGTAGGCAAGACACTGGGTTCCGCAGAACCCTTACAAATTTATTCTTAAGGCATTGAATGAAATGAATAAAACTTGAGGTTTCCCAAAATCTGACAAAAATCCCAAAACATGACAACTACAATGTACCTTAACTTAGCTCTGAAGCTAAAACCAAGTTATATCGATGTTATATAAGAAATTTCTGAGAGAAAAAAATGATTCTATTTATTATCAGGCTCGCCAACCAAACGTTATCTTTTCAAAAATCTTCATGTATGATATCTTTAAAAAAAAATGAACCTACCCCCCCTTTTTTACCTTCTAACCCCAATATTACATTATATATTACATTTATTGAAAAATCTGAAGAAAAAAAACCAGACAAGACTGTGAGTGAAGCAAAGCATGCAGTCATGTTCCAATTTGAAAATAAACACCCTCTATTTATGTATTTTTTTACATAAATTTCTATTTATGCAGTTTCAGAGTAGATGTTGCTATGGTTAATATGTGTTTCTGTGGTAACAATTGAAGTCAACAACACTTGATGATAGTAATTTAAAGTTTTTATGTATTTTCTTATCGGTTATGAAAAAATCCAAGACATTTAAGCTCTTAAACTGCAATATTCTGCAAATAAAACTCCGTTTCCAAGGAAAAAATCGGTTGCTATGGTGATAAAACTGAAGAAAATCCCACGCATTTTTCCATTCAATTTGGTAAAGTAGTATCCAAACTTCATAACTTCAGTGCTAACTATTCTGTACACATTTGCACTTTTTTGAAAAACACCAGAGAAAATTTGTTAATTTCGAAAAAATACCAATTTCAGAAATGTTGAAAATATGCATTTTTTCGCAAAAATTTACAAAAAAATTACAAATTTGGTTGACATGCAATCTTCACTAAAATGAAGCTGAAACCAAGTTCTATCAATTTTAGATTTGAACATTAATGAAAAATGCATGATTCTATTCATAAGCGGGCTCTGAATTGTGGTGATTTAGCTGTTTTTTGAAAGATTTTACCAAGCTTAACGACCAAAAAATAGAGTGTCCGTTACCATGACAACCTCTCATATTTTCCCACTTAAATTTTTTTTTGGAGCAATATTCATTAACTGCTTCTACTAGGCTAATTATAGATAAAATCTGAAACCATCATGTATCGCACTCTGCCTGGTTCTTACAAAGAGCTGTACTTAAGGAGTTAGCTAACGCCGCCGCCGGATCACTATCCCTATGTCGAGCTTTCTGCCGCAGCCTCAACAAAAAATGATAACCATATTTGGTATATTGGTTCCTTGTAGCGTCTACATGTTTATCACACTGTTCCCCTGACCTCAACTTCATTACAGTGATCAAAATTATAGTTACATGATAATGCCAATGTCTCAGATACTAGAGGCAGTAGGTCAACTATATGTGGTAAATTTGGCAGGTTTCATATGACCTTGATCTCGTTCTTTTGGTTCATTTAAGTTTCTGTGTTTTGGTGTTATTTTCAAATACTAGAACCAATAAGTCAATTTCATTTGGTGTATGGAATAATAGTAAGGTGTACATGTCTGACTGTCTGGCAGGTATCAATTGCCCTTGACCTCATTCTCATGGTTCATTAGTCAATGTTAAGTTTCTGTTGTTTGGTCCTACTAAGCATTATCAGGTACTATAAGTATAAAAATTGGTTCATTGGTCAATGGTTAATTTAATGGGTGTGTCTGTTTCTTTATAGATACTACAAGTAATAGGTTAACTATATTTGATTGTAAGGTTACACTTTTGCATGTAATGTATCTCACATTCAAAGTTGACCTCATTTTCATAGTTCATTGGTATTCCTTGATTGGTTTGTTTCTTTTGTACTTTAAGCAAAAGGTCAATTAATATATTTGTGTACGGTAACCGTATACACGTCTGTCTGTCCGGGTTTATCTGACCATGACCTTATTATTATGATCAATGGTAATGTTATTAACTTCATGTGATACTTGTTGTAAATCTTTATTTTAAGACTGTCAACATTTATCAATCATGGTTAGAAAGCAAACGCGAAATTTTAGCGTGTTCACTTTTGTTATTTGTAACCTGCTGAAATACCATTTTTATGGAAACCCAATTTTCCAATATAGAGACATGCAAAAAAAAAACGAAAACTATGTCAGCTAGATAACCTTGCCCATTCTTAAACAAAAGAATATTTCGTGACATGGCCTATTTCTATGACCTTGAATCTAAATTGACTTGTTCTCTTTGCTGCATTTTCTATAACAATAATGTCCCGATTAATAAACGAGCCTCTGGCCTTTGTTAGTCTTGTATTATTTTAATTTTAGTTTCTTGTGTACAATTTGGAAATTAGTATGGCGTTCATTATCACTGAACTAGTATATATTTGTTTTGGGGCCAGTTGAAGGACGCCTCCGGGTGCGGGAATTTCTCGTTACATTGAAGACCTGTTGATGACCTTCTGCTGTTGTTTTTTTCTATGGTCGGGTTGTTGTCTCTTTGGCACATTCCCCATTTCCATTCTCAATTTTATTCTGTTAGTTTATTCCAGAAAACCTCGTTACTGTATACTCATCATGTGGATACTTTATGTGTAAAATGGGAAAGAGATGTGCATGTGTGGTGGCCTCTTCGTATCCTTAACAATATGTTTGTTGGGGTGCCTTGACCATTTACATGTAATTGTTATGTACATTTTGCAAGAGTTGTATATAAGTGTCTGCACCATAGATGTTATCTTACCAAAATAGACCAGGAACATATATATATATATATAGATAAACTGTTCCCAGACCAAACATCTTGGTATATGTTCGGTAGATTATTAACTCTCCGAACAGTTTATAGGATGTTGTTTTCCGTGTATGTTGACTGCAGACAATGTTTTTATGTGTTCCTCCATATCCGAGCTTAAAGTTAATTGGTTTAGCCTGGGAATTTTATACTAGTAATAATATGAGGAAGGCGCTACCTTTTATGCCAGCTTTGTACTAAGACAATGTCCTAAATATAGATTAGGTTGTTGGTTGTTTAACGTCCAGTGGCAAATATTTCATGCATGTTCAGAACGAATGTCCTAGGCTACATTAATATATTGTTTATGTCTAAAATAAAATTATAAGTTCAGATGGAAAATGTGTAGGGAACGAACATTGAACTTGAAAAGGCATGAGGGGTAATGGTATTTTTCCTGAAAAAAATATTCTGATTCCCAAATTGATGAATAAAAAATCTATTCAAGCATACGACAAAAAAAATATTTTGATATTGACCAAAAATGATTTTATCTTTCAGAAATGCAAAATAAATTGAACTTTTATATATCTAAAAACATAAAACTTCCCAAACCACACATGTAACTCCGTACACAGTAGTTTTTAAGGTGATAATAAGGCTGTATTTGCCAATTTGTTATGATATACCTTTAAACTAGTGTTAAATTTTGACTAAATAAGTTTAATTGATAGCGCTGAAGGGCTTTCGTAAAAAAAAATCAGACTCTAATAAACAAACATTTGTAATTCTGATCATCGTCAGTTTGTGAGTTCTACATCAATTTTTTGTACTAATTAAGAGTCGGTTTTATGTTATTTTTTGCATATATATTTTTTTTTGTTACATGTTCAGGATGTAGCTTACTTTTCAAGTTTTTAAATGGCAGCAAAATAAAAATGAGAATGGAAATGGGAAATACAATTATTTTTGTATGTGCCTGTCCCAAGTCAGGAGCCTGTAATTCAGTGGTTGTCGTTTGTTTATGTGTTACATATTTGTTTTTCTTTCATTTTTTTACATAAATAAGGCCGTTAGTTTTCTTGTTTGAATTGTTTTACATTGTCTTATCGGGACCTTTTATAGCTGACAATGTGGTTTGGGCTTTGCTCATTGTTGAAGGCCGTACGGTTACCTATAGTTGTTAATGTTTGTGTCATTTTTGTCTTTTGTGGATAGTTGTCTCATTGGCAAACATACCACATCTTCTTTTTTTATAATCACAAGCATACATTACAAAAGTAATCATGTCATATTTTTGTGTCATAGTTGTTTTCAAGAAGACACATTTGGTTTCTAGACAATAACTTGAGTATAAGTGAATGGATCTCTATGAAACTTTAATACACAAAAGGAAGATTAGAATTGATTTTGGTACAACATTATTGGGGAGGGTTCTTTTCCAAATTTTGGGGTTTTCTTCCAAAAATTACCTTATTTACATTGATTATACTCGTCTAGTACTATATATAGATGCAACAAATAGTGATTTGGCAGGAGATGCACTCAAAATAGGGTATTTTTTATTTAATATTTTATCTGTAATTTGTGCACTTTTCCAATGATATGTACTTCTTGATAATGTCTATGTGAGTATCATGATGAAGAAAATATATTTAGTAAGTATATATTCACAATTGACCTGCTCAAGTGCACTGCAAAAGGATCTTCTTTCCCTTCAATTCCAAAAATTACACATGATTGTTTGTTCTCACAGAAACACATGAGTTATTTGGTAAATAAAACACTTGTCATTGTTTGAAACTTTCAGTAATAAAAATTTAGTTTAGCCTGTTTGAAAGTTTCACTGATTATGAATATTTTTAATAGAAAATGTACAAAACACTTGATAAAATTGCATTATCTGCAGAATTATTGATATCTTTCCTCACAATATATTCACAAGTACATTAGAACTAACATATTGTCCATGCTATTCTGATCTGAGTTTTTATTCATACATATACTGGCATGGCTGGTGCTGTTTTAAGTTCTCTTCTTTTTCTGTTTCTTGAGAAGTATTTGTTTAACCTGTTCAGTCACTATAAAGTGTTACAATTCTTATTTAGACGCAACACATAAATAGTGACCAAAAAGGTACTGCTTTCACATGAGAGAAGCTAGAAAAAAAATTAAATGTACACATTTTCAATATTTTTTTAGGACTTACATGTACTATCATATGAAATTAAGGAGATATGTAGTTAGAGACTGCTGCTGAATAGAAATATGTGGGTTCACCTGATACCTGTTTTTAAATTAGTCCATATTGAAGTTTAAAGGATCCAAAATTAAAACATGTTTGATTCTAACTGACATAAATATATTTTATATGCTAAACATACATCTGAGGTTGTATCAGGCTGTGCATGGCGAAGCATTTTATTGCCTTTATGTTTGTACTTTTTTTTGTTTTGGTCATGAAAACAAATTTGTAGTTCTGTTGTGAAGTTGCTAACATGAGAATACCCAAATTGCACCTAAATTGTCAATTTTTTACCAACTTTTTTTATGTACCAGACAAAAGTTTATTCTATGCTAATTTTGTAGACTATCTCTTGTTTACAATATAGATACACCATTTTAATTTTGAGTCCATGTAGAGTCATTGAAAAATGGGTTTGAAATTACATCTAAACAATCCATGATACTGTAATGAGGTGAGTACCCAAATTCCATACATCATTACATGTATGGTTACTTTCAAATCCTTAAAACTGGGATATAAACATAAATTTTGTTTTATTTCTTCAAATATTTCAAACAATTTGACATTATTTAATACTTTAAACTATTTTTTTTAAGAAAAGGATGCTGGTAACAAATTTAATTTGCTCATTTTAAAAAGATGATAATAAGATAACTTCACATGGTGAAAGCAAACTTAGTAAAATTTTTGAAGGTTTTTTTTGCTGAATAGGTGCAATTTGGTTACTGAGTATAATTTTGGTACTGTGAGGTTATATAACCATAAGTGTGTATTGCTAAATAGGTTGAAATGTGAACCTGATAGTGATATAGCGATAAAGTACTTGGTAGAGTGAAAATGTTTTGATCAGGTTTAAACTGATGCATAAAATATGCAGGCCACTGTTGCAGCTTGAATTTTAAAGGATGTAGCCCACATACTTCCAAGTAACATGCCCTGTATATACCTATCAAAGTTCTCATTCTCATGGGTTAAAATAAATCCATCTTCCAATAAAATCCAATTTTGGACAATATGGGAGCATACAATATATGCAGTAGTCAGTTCTAAATGTACTACTCAGACTCAAGTCTCCTTTTATGAATAAACTAAGAGGGAGAAAACTAAACAGTTTCCATCTCCTGGGACTGTACATGCTGTATAAGGTGTGACATAATCATAGAAAAGATTTGTTGAGATTTTGCCAAAGAAGTACAGAATTAGAAGATTGTGAATTATTTGAATATTTGTTTGTGTTCTAAACTTTTGTTAAGTTTTGAATTAGTCTGTGGGCTACCATAGGATCCAGAGGGGGCGGTCCGTGGGAAAAAAATGTTGATTATATAGGTAATCACTGAAGCCTGAAGCATGACTGGAGCACCCCGTCAGCGCCGAATTCTAGTCAAATCGGCACCTGGTTAAATCGGCACCCGGTCAAATCGGCACTCAGTATAGTCAAATCGGCACCTAGTCAAATTGGCACCTGGTTAAATCGGCACTTTATATAGTCAATTCGGCACCCATGTTAGATTTGTTTTATATACATATTTTAACAGCCTCGCATTTCCCAGTTTCTAAGCCTCATCCTTATATCGTTGATATGTCAAGTCAAGGCACTATTATTGTCTATATATACAATGATCAATATATACAATTGCAATGATATATATGAGGTACGGTACTGGATATTTTTTATGCACTTTTTAACAGTTGAACATTTTGCAGGATTGTTGGTTTAATGCTGTTTAAACTCGCCTGAAAAAACACCTTGAATTGCTAATTATTTTGCATGAAAGTTTGAATTATTGAAAGGGACTCATAGTTTTCCATTCTATTGACTATTGCTTCTATTTGTCTCATTGTTAAACATTATGTTGT
This sequence comes from Mytilus edulis, assembly GCA_019925275.1. Taxonomy (NCBI): domain Eukaryota; kingdom Metazoa; phylum Mollusca; class Bivalvia; order Mytilida; family Mytilidae; genus Mytilus; species Mytilus edulis. The sequence goes on from CM034351.1 coordinate 75,696,490, forward strand.
GTAAGGGCTTCTTTGTTTCTTATAAAGTTTTTGAAAAATAAAACATTAATAAATACCTTTAACATTCTACTGTTGAGTTAGAACCACAACCATATTAACCGTACTTATAGATTTAAGTTATTAAAATTAATTGAAAAGAAAACTTTCCAAAACATCGGTCATAAAATGTTGTGAAAACATTAAATAATTAACCTATGTTTTCTAACTGCTTGATGCTTTTTAATGATGTAATGCATGATAAAAAAATCCTAACCCCAAAATAGATCATGAATTTATACATTTTAAAATTATTTATACATCAAATATTTTTGGATGCCGATTTGACTATACTGAGTGCCGATTTGACCAGGTGCCGATTTAACCAGGTGCCGATTTGACTTTTTCTATGGGTGCCGATTTGACCAGGTGCCGATTTGACTTGTACCCGTCAGCGCCCCCCCCCCCTTTTATGAAAAATGCTGGATTCGCCATTGACTCCATGAATAACCGTGACAACCAGTCAACAGTATAATTATCACTGTTCCTTGATTTGGGGAATAATGTGGCAGATGAACATAAGTAGTCGTGGTCAACCAGCGGTACCTCGAATGACCGAATAACACTGTTATTATCCGAATAACACATGTAATGACCGAATAACTCTTCAAATATCAATATTAACACATTTGAGTGACTTTTAAACATATATTATTGCATAAAATTATAATAGAAGTGTATTATATAACCTAAAAATGATTTACAAGTTGCAGGTAAGTTAATATTGATCATTATAAATTTATGGATAGCGGTGTGTACTTCCAAGATGGCGACCAAGGAAATCGTATTGAATGAATAAAAGAAAGATTGCATATGCCTTCAAAGGAAAACGCTATGAAAATATAGTATTAAATAATTTACTGTATATACAGAGAAATTGTCTAATAATTGTTTTTCAGAAAGAATTTGAAAATTTAACCAGTACATCAAAGCAATGCAATTACTCCAATCACTAATTACTTTTCATAACAATTTACTCAACATTAAATAAAATGTAATTAAGAATTTTCACATATTCAATTCAAATTTAATCAAAAAATTATTATACTTGATTGTTTTAATACCGTTTATTATAAGGTACATGTATACAAATGTGAAATTGGGTTTTTATATTATTAATAGAGAACAAAACATGGTACAAGAAGAATAAAATAAAATATTTAATTTCAAAGAAGACAATCTTTCACTTAGTTTAATTATTATATTTCATTTATTTCATTTAAAATGTATTAAATTTACTTAATTTAAGTTACTAAAAAAATCAGAAATAAAAGTAATAAAAGGAAACTCAATTAATAATAATGGAATGTTGAAGCAGACGAAACATGGCGTCAGATGTTGTTGTCCTCACTTCGGTAATTTCCGTGGTACAATTAAATTTAAATAAGCTTCACTAGTTACAAAAATTTCTGAATTCTTGTTTTTGCAAACAAATAGAAATTCATGTCGTATTAAACATTGAAATTTTTCCAATCTGCCCCGTTTTTACAAGATCGCGTTGAAACGTTAAATTTGGCCGCCATTAAAAAAAAATCGTACGAGATTTAACGAGAGTGACGAAACTTTTCAGATGGGTCGTCTAGAAAGAGTTATCGTTCTTTGTCCCAAAACGATGCTTCTACCATAAGTGCCAGCATAGCTGGCATAATATAATATTAGTCCCAGATTTAGCTTAATTTAATGATAAAATTTATGCACTGCTCATTATTGTATTGAAATACTTTATTAATTTATTATAGTTAACGATCATTCATTATGAATTTTCCTTTTCAATAAATAATAACTTATTTGCAATAAATAAAGACTTTTATTTGATGCTGAAGCAAGCATTTTAATTGCTAAAAGATGACCCTACCTATCTCTAGAACACCGTGAGGCGATCTCTAAAAACACCGCAAAGGACTCCCCTTATGCAAAAAGGAGCACAAAGTGTCGGTAGCACAATGTAGCACAAAGGGGCTTTATAGAGAACAAAGGACATTGAAGGAACTGTGTGTTTAATACGGAATATAGGGTCATTTCATCCGAAAAAAACCACACTGTTTTAATTAAATACTAGCATTTAATCAGTAAGTTGAAGATTACCTTGTAGAAAATCAGTACGGATATGCATTACAACATTTTTTTGTTATCAATAACGAAGAGTTCATCAGTGGCGGATGCAGGAATTTTCGAAAGGGGGGGTGCTAGCCCAGGGCAAAGGGGGGTGCAAAACCTATGTCCCGATTCAAATGCATTGATCGGCCAAAATAAAGGGGGGGTGCGCACCCCCGGAACCCCCCCCCCCCCCCCCCCCTCTGGATCCGCCACTGTTCATTATGTTAAAATGTACATGTAAAAGGTTTCAAAACATGAACATAGAAAAGGCTTGAAATTAAACAGAAAAAATTTATACAAACATTGTTTGTCAATACAACTTAGGCTAAGAAAAGGAAGCAATAAGCTTTTCCTGTCTGTTGAAGACTCAGTCAGTTTTGAAAAAAAAGAAAATATTCTATTGCACTTAGATAATATGCATTTATTTATTCATTTATAAAAATGAGGGCGAAATGTATTTTTTAACTATAACTCGTAAAACAATGAAATGTGTTATAATAGTGTGCTTTAGAAAGTACTTAGGTGAGGTTTTGTAATATGTGTCAAATGTTCGGACTCCTTGGTGTTTTTCCATACAATACAATGTAAAATATTTTGCCCCATAACACCCATTTATTTTTTCATATAAGACTTAATAGCTCATGAAAGGTTATTTACCAACATTTTAAAAGATTCTTGATTTTCTTTCTTTTATTTTGAGACCCAAATAATACTAATGCAAATATAAGGTAAAAGTCCGAGTCAGCCTTTTCCCGCCATATTTTAAATCTCAAATATCTCGAAAAGGAGGTCCATGACATATCAATATTTTTAGCTTATCTTTATCCTTGATTGATACTCTACCAGCTTATAGTATCAATTTTAATTTCTTAATTTCTTAATTTTTACCTAACCTCACCTTAGTACATCCTTAATGACCTTTACCTATATATACGTCACCATTTTTTATTTGATAACATTTATATTCATTTAAAATAACAACATGATTGAAGAAAAATAGTAATTACTAATAAGTTTTTATATCATTAAATTTATTTTTATTTGAATTATTTCTATTTAAATTATTTTTATACGAAGTTTTTATGTCATATTAATGTGTGTGTAAGTTATCATTTTTTGTATGTCTAAACAGTTACTATAAGTCGTTTACATGAAGCCGAGTCTCAGATTGAACTAAGACACTAATGACTAAAACAACACATTTTGTAATCACAACATCTATTGTTATTTCCATGTAGGAATACAGACATGAAAATTAGCCAGACAAAATTTTGACATTTTTTTTGCAAAATTTTCAGCGAAGGTTTCAAGCCAGACATAGCGCCGCCTCATTGAAGTCATACATCCCATACACATGCCATGTTAGTTAATACAACTGGTCTGTGGTATTTTGTTTTGTTACCACCAATGAAATTAACGGAAAATTTCAAAATCTTCAACAGGGCGGTGCTTAATTAACTGACAATAAATATAGAACGAACGGAAATTTGTAATCACTTCACTTCATTTACTGTTGATTAAAATAAATCAATATTCTGTCTATCAACAATGTCTTCACGGGCCTTGACCACAGAACATGCAGACTATGCTGTCCGAGTTGTTACCTGCGGGGGAACAATTGTGCGCCAGAGAGTCCACATAGCAACCGAAGTCAGTCCTTTGCCAGACTCTGCCAGAGACCAGCGAAACAGAGACGAATACTTCGATGCCTTCATCATTGATTCTGATGACAACGCGGAAATGTCAGCCATAGGAAACCAACCGCGGATTCCTCCTACCATCGAGAGGGATCAGATAGAGATCGGACACGCAGATGACGCCCTGTCCGTCTGCAGTGACCACAAAAGCTCGTCCCCATCAAGTACCAGTACATCAGTTACTAGCCGTGGTCTACATCCAACAGCACCAACTCTGCCACAAGCTTCACCCTGTACTCCAGTCGAACCTAAGCTGACTTCTAGTGAACTTGATTCTGTAATGTCAGCAATAGCAGAAATTGGTACTACAGTTACATCGATCCAGATAAATTTGGACGCTCTCAACCAAAAGGTTGACATGTCCCATAGTATATTAACTAATATCAAACTGTCCACTCAAAGATTGGAAAGGAAATTTGACCAACTGCTGTCCATGCCATACGGGCCCATTTGAGATGAACATGCACTGACTGAGCTATAAACGGTCCTTTTCAGGACCACACATACCTTTCAAAGAGAGTTTTGGAATTGTTGTTCAAATAAAATTATAAATACAACTCTGAATCCATCTGAATTCTGTCTCATCTATACATAACACGTCTTTTTCTGTCAAGCACTGAATATCTAAAATACCCAAATGTTTGTAAAACTTATTTTCTGACAAAAACCAGATTAAAATGGTTTACCCTAAACTTTAATAACTGTCCTGTTCTCTAACAATCCCATGATTATGAAGCAGGGATGTTCACACTAGCACTAAATATATATGAGGGTCCTGACAGTGCTCATCTGTAATTTTTGTGTAGATCTTGCATCCGACATTTATTTAATATTTTGCTGTTTAAATTTAAATAATAATAAATGTGTTGAATAGCATTATGCTGGAAAATATTTGTTTTTTGTTATTGAACTAATTTAGAAGCCTTTTACATTGTTTTAATCTATCAGTTTCTGTGAAATAGATAAAAATTACAATTAAAGGGCAGTAACTCTTATAACAAATGAATTGTCAATTTCAGTCATGTTGCCATATTTATAAATATATATAGGTCCAACTTTGCCAACCATTTTTGCTTTATGAACTTCTGATCCATCATAGCATCTGTAAAGAACTCAAATAAATGGTAAAATTGTTTTTCAAGAGCAATAACTCCTTTATGGGATCACTTGACAATTTCAGTCATGTGTAGATGTTACTTTTCTGAGTTTCATTATGCTAGTCACTTTGCTTACCTTTCACTTCTATAACATGTATTTGATATCAACAATCCGCAGAAATTATGATAGACAGAAACTTCACACAGCCAAATATAGCAAGGTACAAAATATGTAAGTGCTACAAATAAGTTAGCATAACTGAAATTGTCAAATGAATCCTTATATGATGGCCATCATGTTAAAAAATATATAAATATTTTGTAAACAGGATGTTAATCTATGAATGAATAGAAAAATGCACCAAACAAAATAGCATTTTTTTAATGAGGGTTTAATTCCAGAGAAAAATTCAGTCTCAAGTTTTCACTTCATATATACATTTGTAGTTCTCATCTGATGAAGTTTGCCCGACTTACTTGATATGTTTTAACACAGCATTTAGTTCACAACTTATAACTTAATGTAGTGTAATGTGGTGTTAGAAAACATGAAACTAGGAAAAGGAAGACGACAAGATAATCTTTCTATGACAAGCTAACATCAAGTCTGACATACTTCACTTCTATGAAGGTTCATGACAATATCTTAAACCAATCTTGAAATCTTTTCATTCTTGACTACTAATATCTGCCTTAATCTTTAATATCATAAGTTGTATTTACTATTCCACATATGGCAGTCTTAAACTCGTGAGAAATGACAACTTCATGCTAGCAGCTGATATTAGACCCATACCCATGACATTGTGGATTCATTATTATTCATTGGATAATACTTTTGTTAGTTTTATGGGTACAAGTGAATACCCAATTCAAATGTTCCAATGAATTACTAATTTAATAAAGGCTATGTACACTTAAAAAAGTTATTTCCCCCCCCCGAGGCCAATATTAAAAATATGTTTGTTTCCCCTCCCCTCACCCGGGTAAAAAATAAGCCCCCTGGTCAAAATTTTTTTTTCCTAAAACAAATCAAAATTATTTTTATTCCTGAAAATGATTTGTTTCTATATTTGTAGTGCTTGAAAGCAAAAGGATCGATAATTTCAATAAATACACTCAAATTGAGCATAAACAACTGATTAGTGGCCTCAACTGATCAGTCAAACCATTATGTGACGAGGCTATGACTTCAATTTAAAAAAAGAAATAATCTCCTTCCTGGTCTGTTTACCAAGGGAAGACCCGGGAGAGGGGAAACAGACATTCTTTTAAATGTGGCCCAATACAAGAAAATAAATGAATCCACACTAGTATGCATCAAAATTGAGGCATAATAAAGCATACTATATATATCAACATTTCTACTGTTTTATTGTCATTAAATATTGCATGTAGAAGAAACAAAACAATAATCCAGGTACATCTGATCAATAAGTTTTAGTATATATATATATAATGTCATTTGTAGGTATTTATCTCATCAAAACATAAAATACTTACTAGATATCATATTTTAACTGTCAACAAATCAACAAAGCATCAAATATTTAAGATATCACATTAATTTATCACAAATAACAATGCAAGTGACAATATCATATATCCTATATAAGCAGGACTGTATACAATCCACACAGCCTTAAGGACCACTTCCTACTGGCAAATAAGACAAGTCACAATAAACTCTCCAGAATGCTTGTTTGATTTGTTTAACTAATATATTCCAGCAAAATTTATATTTAGACACATGTTTATTTTTTTGAAATGCATTTCCTTTTTACAAAAAAATGACTAGAGTGCCTCTGTTTAAGTGCCAAACTTGATTCCAATGTTTCAATTCAGTATAGCTTGTTTTTCTCCCCTTTTACATTTTAGGACCAAAATTGTTCACATACTAAAATAGGTGTTCTACAACCATGTTTTGTTTCATCAATATGTTAAGTTTAAGAGGAGTTGTGCTAACAAGGCACCTGAACAATAAGATGAGATGTTTTCTATCTACCCCAAAACTTCGTGTGTTGGGGTTACAAATATTAATTAATTTGTATAATTTAAAATGAACTACTTTAGACTGATCAAGAAAAGACAAAACGATGAGTCGACTATCTTTTAAAATTTGACATGACATTTTTAAATAATTGTTTTAAGTACAAGTATATATATACTAAAAGTTTATTGAATTCTCGATACTGTTTCTTCATCTGACATTGATATTTTGTTGTTTTCTATGTCTGCTATCCTATAATGTCTATATCTTCTTCCTCAGGAGGGGGAGTTAACCGAGACATTGATAATACTTCTTCTTTCACAAACAATCCACTACGTTTTTCTTTAAGTATCTGTCTGTAATCTTTTCTCTGTCTTTGTCTATCAGCTCGCTGTCGGTTCTTCCTTTCCTGAGACATTTGTCGCTAAGATAGAATTTAAAAAAAACAGTATTATTTTGAATTAATTGACTGCATTTGCTTTTATTTACACAAATTGCTAAAATAATGTTACAGATTAGCAGATAATAATCCAATGGAAGCACATCAGATATCCAAAATTAAGTCTTTGATTAACATTTTCACGATTACATGGATTAGAATAATGGCTAAATTTCTTCAATTTCCATTTCAGAAAAAAATCAAACTAGCACACACACCTGGGAAACAAAACACTGTTCAAGTCAGTAGCCTGTAACTGGTGGTTGTTGGTTCATGTCTACCATATTTTTTCGTAAAATGTATTGTTAAAAAAATTAAGATGTTAGTTTTCTTGTTTGAATTGTTACCCATTTTTCATGTAGACACCTATCATAGTTGATTATAGGTTTCTCAATTGTCGAAGGCCATATGGCATGTATGGTTACCAATAATCTAAGGTCCAAAATAATGTATATTATATTGAAGAAGATCAATACCTTTTTACTTTTTCTTGGTGATGGTGTTGATACACCACTATCATCTGACTGACAATCTGAACAAGAATGTGTCTTTATATAATCTTGTATTTTCTCTATTTTTTCTTCTGTCATGTTTGTTATATCTGCAAGCAAACAAGCACTGTTAGTATAAATATCAATTTCTGCACCTTCTGAAAGATGAGATTCATTAATTTCAATATGATGACCTTACTTTATTTAAACAACCCTATACACACACCCATACTCAAAGCATGATGTCAAGCAAATACTGCTTGGTAGAGTATTAAATTTATATATTCTAAATTTATAGTACCGCATTAATGTTGCCATAAATACAAGAAATTTTATTTAAAGTTATGCATGTTATGTTGGTTTTTGAAAAGTATGCTCTACTGAAAATAATTTAAAATAGTTTTCTTTTATGAAATATCATTTTTAAAACTTATATTAGACAACCCATGTTTATTGTATTTTGGCTGAGTGAATTGATGACTTTTAGTCTGTGGATAATGTGATTCAGTTAAAACTTTTATGCTCTTTATACTTAATAGTACTGGATTTTTTTTTGTTACACTATTTTCTTTTATGAAATACATTTTTGTACCATTTTTAAAACTTGTATTGGAGAACACATATTTATTGTATTTTGGCTGAGTGAATTGAAGACTTTACAATGAGTGTTATCTTGCATTAAATCCACCAGTTCTATTAATACTGTTGGTTGTTTTTGAAGATAATTTCTGTGGCACTTAATCGAACCCTTGTCACCATGGTTACAGCAACAACAGCAAACCTTAAGTGCAGGTTAAAGACTTGTAAATCTTCAGACTCTCATTTCTACAAGGTTAATAAGATTTAAACATCTGTAAACTACTGTTGACTAAATTTAAAGCAAAACTAATATTGAAATGAAAGTGCAATTCTATTCTATAGGTTAATTTTTCTCTGGTCTAAGTAAATTAATTGATCATTTAGGAAACAACAATCAATCAATCCTGTGTACTGTAAAATAAGTCTAGGTTTAATTTTTATTAGCCTTTTCTTTAAGAACCCAGGGCTTTCCATTGAAATTGAAGTAGAAGGCTGAATTAAAATTATAGGCGGCTATAACCTGCGTTCGGCGAAGCCGGACGCCCACCAAGCTGCAAGCTTGGTGCCTTACGGCAGGGGGTCTGGGGGCCGCTCAAGGCCCCCAGAAGCTCTGGCATAAATAGAGCAAAATCCTGCATTCTCGCAATCTCCTGGCACCTAATTTAATCTTTCAAATGACCATTTTTTATGTATGAAAGTAAAGAAAGAAAAAAAAAACTCAAAGAAATTTCATTTTTTTTTTTTATGTCAGTTTTTATTTTCATTACCTCATGCTTAAAATTCATTTACTTTTAAAGGAGTTTTATTTAAATAATCATCCGGGTTGTTAGAAATCTTGATCGATTTATTTTGCATAACTACGTGCATTTGTAAACAAATGACCCCCCTTTTCTCTCTAACGACTGTTACACGTATTTAAATCATACAATTATTTCTCAAGCATTGACAGAAAATTGATATATCCTCTGATTTTCTCTTTTTTTTTTTTTGTAAACTGTTCAATAAGTCGGATACATAAATCATTTGGAAATGTTATTTATTTGAGGTCGAGTCGACAATATTCTACTTTCGTTTTTGACCTTGATTCTCTGAACACCACGTGGGCTTTGAAAAATGAACTTCAAAAGATACTGTTTTCTAGATTCTAAACAATATGATCTACTACACTTTCTTTTATTTGACTAATATTATTCCATAACATAAGATTGTCATTCTATCTGATTGTCTTCACGTTTTAAAAGCCAAAAAAAGCCAACGAGTTAATGACCATCGGAACGTCTCCATTGTTATCGTTCAATGACCACCGGAACGTCTCTCTTGTTATCTTTGAAAAGAAACGATGCATTCTGACTTTAAATAGACAACCAATCAGTGACCTGAATTCATGTGAACTATATTTAGCCCAAGGTAAACATTGACTTTTCATCCTTGTTTATCGTGACCGCGACTTTGCGACATACGTCTCTCGGCTGCCTGTAAACCCTTTGAAAAAGATATTTTTTTCTTTTTGAATTTATATTTTTGGCAGTGAAGTAGACGGCAATTGAAGCCACCGTAAGCGGCGGATTTCCGCCGGCTACCGGCTTCAATGGAAAGCCCTGAGAACCTTAGTAATTCTGCCATTAGTAAAATAAATATTATCATGTTAATTGGTTTTTTGAAAATTAATGTGAATAAATTTACGTTTGTTCCCAAATTTCATGCTTTATCTTTTAAGTAACCATCATTTCCTTTCATGAAATATCATTTATAAATCTTATAATAGGAAACAGACATTTTTTTCTATTTTGACTTAATGAATTCAGGACAATACAATGTGTGTTATCTTGCATTAAATCCACCAGTTCTATAAATACTGTTGGTCGTTTTTGAAGATAATTTCTGTGGCACTTAATCGAACCCTTGTCACCATGGTTACAGCAACAACAGCAAACCTTAAGTGCAAGTTAAAGCAAAACTTTTAGGCTAATATATAACAAAAGACAAATGTGCTCTGGTATATATTTAGGATGTCTTTGAAGGTTTATTAGGGTCATACTGCACTGACTTATATATGATTCTTCATGTTAATAGTAGCTTTAATATCATAGCTATAGTGGGATTAAGACTGAACCCCTAACCCCCTGGTTAAGAGTATGGAGCTATTCCAGAATTAAATGTGAACTCCTTCATCAAGTCAGGGGTAGGATGTATACCCTAAACATCTGAAGTGATAAGTATTCTAAACCAGAAGTTAACAAAAAAAAAACACACTTTTTTATTGGAGGTGCCGTGTAAAAACCCGCATACCAAGTTTTCTGGAAAGCTCCCTCAAAAATGTTTTTCTTGTAGATAATTTATAATAAAAACCCCATAAAACGGAATAATAATAAATTCATTTCTCAAACTTAAGTATAATCCTTTGCTAAAACTGATAAACTAATTGATGCATTGAAAAAACAATTTAGGAGCAAAAAGCGTTAATTAATGTCATTAAAAATCTGTTACAAACCAAAAAAGCACTTTAGCTAGTCTTACCTTTATTCTTTGATAAAAAAAATTAACAAAATTAAAGGATATTTCAAAAGAATCATTCCATATCTGCAGCTGAATGCAGCTATATATTATATACGTCGTGAGGGCATTAGCCTGAATGGGTGTATCTAAATAACACCAAGATATTATTGTCCATACAGAATGATAATTTTCAATAATTTAGGAGAGGGTCTTTGAGCATTTTTATCACATTATTCAAAAGGATGATAAATCCAACTTTTATTTAACAACATCATGGTGGAAGTATGAATGTATGGAACATATACAATTTGTATTAAAAACTTAACATCTATTTTCTTTGAAATTCTTAATATATGTACACACATGAATAAAAATGCATTGCAAAATGAAAATTCTTACAACTAAATTCCTATATGACAATTTACAAACCTATTAAGAACTGTTTATCTGTGGGTGATATTCGTGATTTAGGATCTATTATTCTTACAACTTCTAACTGTTCTCTAATTCCTAGATCACGACTAATTCTCTGACTTAGCTGGTCAACAACTATCACTTTCTCAGCTTCATTTAATTCATTCCTGTAAATATATAATACATTGTAATTTTCTAAAATTGATGTTTATTATTTGTTTGTCTTTTGTAGTACTGAAAACAACATAAATGAGATCTTTAGTTTTCTTGTTCAAATTGTTTTACATTTATCATTTGGGAGCCTTTTAAAGCTTACTGTGCAATATGGGTTTTGCTCATTGTTAAAGGTTACTCAGTGATCTATAGTTATTAAACTCGACATCATTTAGTCTCTGGTGGAAAGTTGTTTCATTTGCAGTCATACCCCATCTTTTTATTTTTACATTGTAAACTGTTGATTCAATATAATCTTTAATATCCAAAAAGTATACAATATTGATTTTGTGGGATTTATAATCAATATCAAGAAAGTAAGAAACTACTGCTGGTATCATAAAACTTGACATAAAACTATCAAAATAAGAATTTTTAGTAATATTGAAAATTCAATGAAACTACAGTATGCACCATTTGTAAACATTGTTGTATTTTGCATGTTAATAAGAGGATACTCATTTCAACTTATTTTATACCTGGATGAATTTTATTACTGTAATCCAGAAATTATTGTGAGGTTTTTCTAAATTTGAATAATGCAAGTAGGTGAGTATCAAAATAATAGGTTTACATTCACAGACCAGGACATAAGTGGGGCATCAAAACCTAAGTAGGCTTAGATTCCTGCAAATCTTCAAAAACAAAAATTCATTTTATAACACAAGATAATACCATACCATTTCTTGTGTTTTCTGTTTTTAGAAGAATAATTTGAACAACTACTGCAAGATAAATCTATACTGGCTGATTCAGCTGGAGGTATAACTCTGTCACAATTATCACATGATGAGTCAAGGTCTGTGTCAACTATATCTTCAAGAACTACTTCAGAAAAATCTAAAAAAAATAAATCAGAAGAAATAGTAATATAAGGGAGAGAACTCATACTTGAAATGATACCCATGTCTGAAGGATTTAACTTTCCTGAACCTAATATTATGAATATATACAAAACAGGTTTGAATATTGTAATTAAATATTTAAGGTAAAGCTTAAATAAGGGTAAATGCAATAGATGCTGATAGTTTTGTTCACCTTTAATAATAACATTTTTACTGTTAAGGTTAAGAAGATAAAATCGTCACTAGACAGTACAGTTTGCATTATCATATTATTCAAGATATTTTGTATCCATATGTTAAAACCAGAGTATAACATGTCTATACACAGGTAGTTATCATATGGAGAATTATTGTGGCACATTTTACACATACTCCTCATACTACAAAGTAAAGGAGCAAACCAAATGTGCTTAAGTAAAAGTTGGTTATTAAATAAAACCAATAATGTAAACCTCCCTGTTGAAAATGTAATAGATATTTTTTGCTCACCTGGCCTTACTATAGAGCTAGTTATTGTGCCTTATGATTTTTGGTTTTTATTTGTAATGCTTATACAATTGGACAAATCTGTACCAAATAATGACAGAATTATTTTTCCTTGTTCCATTAATTTTGTTATTTATTATTTTTATTGTGATAACAATTGTATTCAATGGCCTTGAAAAAAAGTATTCAATACTAATAGATCATTGAGTTCCAACATAATATTTTTGTACACAGATTTGTTTTCTTCATAACTTGAACCATTGATCAATGTTACTGAGGCTTAAATTAAAATATTGTTTGTTTGCCCTTTACCGACCGACCCTATCAATTCGTTCTGCCTGAAAATCTTTTATTTGTATTTACCAGCAAGATTTTATTTTATTTTATTTTTTCGTTCCTACCAAAAATCTTATATTTGTATTCCCCGCTCAAAACTTTTTTACCGGACTCCTCGGGTTTTATCTTTACTTATAAGGTCCAGTCCGTTTGGTATCACCTGAGCGTTTGACATGAACACTTGCATTTGAAGTTTCAAAGCATTTGTTTGAAATCGATGTTGAACGCTTTCTGAAATCATGATATGAAGTACGTTACTCTGTACCTTTAAACTTAAAGAGCAGGGTTCATTTACAAAAAAGTTCGTTTGATACAAAAGTATTAACGTGTGTACAAACTAATTTGTAAACGGACGTTGTATTCTATGTAGGGATGGCCTTTTGTGATCCGCATATCAGAATGGATATGTTAACGATGCCGCTAAATTATTTATATCTGATATGAACCAAAAGTGACAAAACCCTGTAAAGTGGAGAATATCTGGCAGTAAAATCGCCAAGTTTTCCATACAGATAATTTATAAATGTGATGCAAAATACGTGACAATTGAGTTTTAAGTCTTATAGCATTTTTATTGGAAAAAAAAAGGCACACACGAAATTTGTAACACTCTAGGGACTTTTTCTACTAGTAATATATGTCTGCCCGGACATTATCTTACCAGTACAAAGTTATCTCTTATATATATTTTTTTTTCAAAACTAATAGTCCCAGCGGAAAACTTATTTGCAAAAACAAAACGGACAAAAAAATGACATAATGCAGATTTTGTATCTATAAAATAAAATATTTTACCTACCTGCCTACCCATGACAAATAATATACCGAGCCAAGTTATTTTTTTGGGGAAAAAAATAAAATATGGTCAATTAATCCCTTTTCCATAATAAACTATTGTGACCACCTTGAACAGCCTTTGGGATATTGCAAGAACACATTAATGATATGGTTACACATGATCTATTTTTCTGTGGGAGTAAATAGCCCAACTAACAAAACTTACAAACAAAACAAGTAACTATGACATAACCATGATAAGCAATCAGACTGGGGCGGAATATAAAATCCATCATTGATATTAGGATAATGTCCAATCATCATGTTGCTGTTATTACTTAGTTATAACAATAGATGAATAGGGGCAAATTAAATTCTCAGTATTGAATTATAATGGAATAAGTTTTTTTGTTATTTTTTTTTTATAAACCATTTTTAATAGTCTATGGTCTATTGTAGGGGGGAACAATGTGTAAGAGGGTTTGACACCACATAAATTTTTTTTTCTGCAATTCAACAGTCCTACTCATGGAAACCTGCAACACAACTAACTTAAACAAAGCAATGATAAGCAATCAGACTGGGGCGGAATATAAAATCCATCATTGATACTAGGAGATTGTCCAATCATCATGTTGCTTTTGTTACCTGCATGATTTAGTTATAACAATAGGGTCAAATTCAAACCTCTATTTTGGATAAGAATGGCAGAGAATGAGATTTTTGGAACTCAATCGAAATGAAAAGTTTCAGAAGAGATGGTTGTGGCAGGGCAAAGTTGAGGGAGAAGATACAGCAAATTCACCAATATTGCATCTATAAAGGGACATAACCAGAGAATGATAAAAGTGATGTCAAACTAAAGTTAGAGAAAGGAGATCAAACTCAAGGCTAAATATTGATGCTGTCTATTGATGAGACAATTGGATGGTTGGACACTACATGATATTCTTTTCTTGGGGGTATAAATAGCACAACTAACAGAAATTTTACAATCAAAACAAGTAACTATGATATAGCAGTGATAAGCAATCAGACTGGGGCGGAATATAAAATCCATCATTGATACTAGGATGTTGTCCAATCATCATGTTGCTGTTATTACCTGGTGATAACAATAGGGTCAATTTCAATCCTCTGTTTCGGATAAAAATGGCAGTGTTTTTGAGATTTCTTTGTAAACAATTGGAGAAAAATGTTTCGCAACATCTTGTTGAGACAAAGCAAAGTAGAGAGCAGAAACATCAAATTCAGTAATTTTGAATCTATAAAGGGACATATCTCGAGACCAATAAAAGTGGTAGCAAACTAAAAGAAATGTAAATTTTTATGCCATCTATGGATTCTGATTCTATGTCCATCAGTTATTATGCCCAATATCTTATGATTAAAAGATAGACGTGAATTCCAATTTGACAGTAATGTATATAATCTGGTTCTTTTTAAAAACATTCCTACTAAAAATCTTCCCAGAAGTCGTATGTCAAAAAAATGCAGAATGGGATGATTTCAGGCCACATTGCCATTAGGATAGAATTCTAATTTTGTAACCACGGGGGGGTCTCAACATGGGATTTTGGGTACAGGTGTGCAGCTGGGATTTTAAAAACACCCCCATTCATATATTGAATAATTGTGAAATCCCTACCTATACATATATTTCACAGCGAAATCATAACCCATTCATATATTTATCAGCTCAAATAGTACCTATATGCACCTATTGATATATTTCCTCGGTAAAATTGCACCCCATTGATATATTTGACGGATCAAACTAGAGGCTCTAAAGAGCCTGTGTCGCTCACCTTGGTCAATGTGAATATTAAACAAAGGAAGCAGATGGATTCATGACAAAATTGTGTTTTGGTGATGGTGATGTGTTTGTAGATCTTACTTTACTGAACATTCTTGCTGCTTACAATTATCTCTATCTATAATGAACTTGGCCAAGTAGTTTCAGTGGAAAATGTTAGTAAAAATTTACAAATTTTATGAAAATTGTTAAAAATTGACTATAAAGGACAATAACTCCTTAGGGGGTCAATTGACCATTTCAGTCATGTTGACTTATTTGTAAATCTTACTTTGCTGTACATTATTGCTGTTTACAGTTTATCTCTATCTATAATAATATTCAAGATTATAACCCAAAACAGTAAAATTTCCTTAAAATTACCAATTTAGGGGCAGCAACCCAACAACGGGTTGTCCGATTCATCTTAAAATTTCCGGGCAGATAGATCTTGACCTGATAAACAATTTTACCCTTTGTCAGATTTGCTCTTAATGCTTTGGTTTTTGAGTTATAAACCAAAAACTGCATTTTACCCCTATGTTCTATTTTTAGCCATGGCGGCCATCTTGGTTGGATGGCCGGGTCACCAGACACATTTTTTAAACTAGATACCCCAAAGATGATTGTGGCCAAGTTTGGATTAATTTGGCCCAGTAGTTTCAGAGCGGAAGATTTTTGTAAAAGATTACTAAGATTTACGAAAAATGGTTAAACATTGACTATAAAGGGCAATAACTCCTAAAGGGGTCATTTGACCATTTCGGTCAGTTTGACTTAGTTGTAAATCTTACTTTGCTGAACATTATTGCTGTTTACAGTTTATCTCTATCTATAATAATATTTAAGATAATAACCAAAAACAGTAAAATTTCCTTAAAATTACCAATTTAGGGGCAACAACCCAACAACGGGTTGTCCGATTCATCTGAAAATTTCAGGGAAGATAGAACTTGACCTGATAAACAAATATACCCTGTGTCAGATTTGCTCTTAATGCTTTGGTTTTTGAGTCATAAACCAAAAACTGCATTTTACCCCTATGTTCTATTTTTAGCCATGGCGGCCATCTTGGTTGGAAGGCCAAGTCACCGGACACAATTTTTAAACTAGATACCCCAAAGATGATTGTGGCCAAGTTTGGATTAATTTGGCCCAGTAGTTTCAGAGGAGAAGATTTTTGTAAAAGATTACTAAGATTTACGAAACATGGGTTAAAAATTGACGATAAAGGGCAATAACTCCTAAAGGGGTCAACTGACCTTTTCGGTCATGTTGACTTATTTGTAAATCTTACTTTGCTGAACATTATTGCTGTTTACAGTTTATCTCTATCTATAATAATGTTCAAGATAATAACCAAAAACAGCAAAATTTCCTTAAAATTACCAATTCAGGGGCAGCAACCCCACAACGGGTTCTCCGATTCATCTGATAATTTCAGGGCAGATAGATCTTGACCTGATAAATAATTTTACCCCATGTCAGATTTGCTCTAAATGCTTTGGTTTTTGAGTTATAAGCCAAAAACTGCATTTTACCCCTATGTTCTATTTTTAGACATGGCGGCCATCTTGGTTGGTTGGCCGGGTCACCGGATACATGTTTTAAACTAGATACCCAAATGATGATTGTGGCCAAATTTGGTTTAATTTGGCCGAGTAGTTTCAGAGGAGAAGATTTTTGTAAAAGTTAACCACGCCGGACGACGGACACAAAGTGATGGGAAAAGCTCACTTGGCCCTTCGGGCCAGGTGAGCTAAAAAGGGACCCATTCCAGCGGCACATATGTATATACCTTTATATAGGAAGAGACCCCCCGTGGTTAAAACCAGAGTATAACATGTCTATACACAGGTAGTTATCACATGGTTAATTATTGTGGCACATTTTACAAATACTCCTAATACTACAAAGTAAAGGAGCAAACCAAATGTGCACAATTAACAGATAGTAATAGTAATGTTATGTATGACCCTGTTGTAAATACATTACATTTTTTTTCTCACCTTCCAATACTTTTCACCATTTTAATTTAATCAAATAACATTGAGGTCCAACATAACTAAAACAAACAGTGGATCAATTAATCGCCTTCCTATCAACTATAATGATCACCTTAACAGTGTACAGCTAATATAGGGGGAAAATGTATGGGGGGTAGGACACCACATGATATTTGTTTTCTGTACGTGTAAAAAGCCCAACTAACAGAAACCTACAACACAACTAACTATAACATAGCAATGATAAGCAATCAGACTGGGGCGGAATATTAAATCCATCATTACTACTAGGATAATGTCCAATCATCATGTTGCTGTTATAACGTAGCTATAACAATAGGGGCAACGTCAATACTCTGTTTTGGATTAGAAAAGTATAGGATTTTTTTTAGATTCCTTGGAACACAATAGAAACATAAATAGTTTCAGAACATTTGGTTGTGACAAGGCAAAGTTGAAAGAGCAGAAAATAAAAGATGGTTATTAAAATAATAGTAATGTAATGACCCTGTTGTAAATGCATTACATTTTTTTCTCATCTTGCCTTCATACAGAGCAAGTTATTAATGGTTTAATTTCAAGCAACATAGCCATCATGAAGGAAATTTTATTTGTATCCATATGTTAAAACCAGGGTATAACATGTGTATACACAGGTAGTTATCACATGGATAATTATTGTGGCACATTTTACACATACCCCTAATACTACAAAGTAAAGGAGCAAACCAAATGTGCTAAAGCAAAAGTTGGTACTTGAAAATTTTCAATGTTAACCTCTCTGTTGTAATTGAAAGACTTTTTGTTTGCTCACCTGGAATTAATGCAGGTCAAGTTATTGTGTCTTGCAATTTTGTGTTTCTATTTTGAAAACTATCAGACAAATCTATACCAAATATGGACAGAAATATTTCTGATAAGCTACATGTATGACTTGAAAGAAAGTATTCAATTCTTAAAGAAGAGGTCAAACAATACTAGATTTATTTCCTTTACAACTTCAACTCAGACAATGTCAGATTAATGTATTTCCTTTACAACTTCAACTCAGACAATGTCAGATTAATGTCATAATGACCACTGAGCTGGGCAATACTTATACAACCAGGGTTTTTGCCAACCCTGATAAAACGGCTGGTCAATTTATCACATTTGGCATAAACTGTTATGACCATCTTTAACAACTCATGGGCTATTGCAAAAAAAATAATATGTTGAAAACATTAGGACACCACATCATCAAATTCTATTTTTTCTGGTGGGAATAAATAGCCCAACTAATAGAAACAAAAAAATTGAAACAATTAACTATGACATAGCAATGATAAGCAATCAGACTGGGGCGGAATATAAAATCCATCATTAATACTAGGATAATGTCCAATCATCATGTTGCTGTTATAACCAAGCTAATATAATAGGGCCAAATTCAATCTTTGTTTTGGATAAGAATGGAATATGATTTTTGAGATTTTTTTGAAAAGTATCAAAATGAAAATATGCATGGTCAAAACAAATTGGTAAATTAATGAACAATGTAAAATAAAAGCGGTTGTGTCAATGGTCCTGTAATCAACTTTAAAATTATATTCCATGACCTTGAAAGAAAGTATTAAACAGTTATTACTATTTTACAGAACATAGAGGTCCAACATAATTAAGATTTATTATCTTTGCTCCTTGTACCTCTGGTCAATTAATCCCCTTTTAAATTAGCTATTATAAACAACTTTTACAGTCTATTGAATTTTGAACGGGGAAATAATGTATGAGGGTTGGACACCACATGACATTTTTTTCTAGGGTTAACTAGCCCTACTATTTAAAAGACAACACTAAAAATATGAGATAGAAATGAATAGCAATCAGACTGGGGCGGAATATAAAATCCATCATTGATACTAGGATATTGTCCAATCATCATGTTGCTGTTATAACCTAGCTGTAACAATAGGGGCCAGTTCAATTCTGTTTTTGATTAGAATGGCATTTGATTTTTTAGACTTCTTGGGAAAATTCTATCAAAATGAAAATATGCATTCCAATACAAATTGGTAAATTTATGATTGATGTAAAATAAAAGAGGTTGTGTCCATGGTCAATTAGTCCCCTTTAAAATGATATTCTATGACCTTGAAAGAAAGTATTCCAACAGTTATCAGTATTTTACAGATCATTGAGCTCCAATATTACTCCAGATTTATTATCTTTGCTCGTTCAACACAGATAAATATCCTTGAACAGCTGGTCAATCAATCCCTTACAATCAGCTATTATAACCAACTAAACAGTCTATGGTCATGACCGGCAGAAACAATGTAGAAGAGGGTTGAACACCAAATGATATTTTTTTCTGTAAGTGTAAAAAAAAATCCCTACTAACAGATACAATCAAAACAAGTAACTTATGAAACATAGCAATAATCAGCAATCAGACTGGGGCGGAATATTAAATCCATCATTAATACTAGGATATTGTCCAATCATCATGTTGCTGTTATAAACCTAGCTAAAATGAATTGTTATCCTATTTGTCAGTGTTGTCAATAGGGGCAAATTCAATCCTCTGTTTTGGATGAAATGGCAAAGCATTTTTGAGATTTCTTGGAACACAATTGAAATGTAATTAGTTTTAGAACATTTAGTTGTGGCAGAGCAAATTTTGGTTGTGGTAAAGTAAAGTTGAGAGAGCAGAAACAGTAAATTCAGCAATTTTGCATCTATAAAGGGAAATAACTTGATAACATTAAAAGTGAAGGCAAACTGATGTAAGAGAAAGGAAACCAATTTTAGTATGAACATACAGGACATGAAGGAGATATTTATGCTGGCTATGGATTCTGAATTCAATGCCATCACAAACCATTCCTTATTTCATATGATTATAAGATAGCAGTGAATTCCAATGCGACAACCACTAATGAACAGTGTAGACAAACCGATTTTGTATGTCGGATGTTTATAAACTGGTTCTTTTTCAAAACATTCCCTCTTATGATATTTAGGAAGCAATATATATATGTAAATAGAATGTAGATTGGTGTAATTTCAGGCAACATATATAGACATCAGTAAAGAAATTTATTTCTGTATCCATATGTTAAAACCAGAGTATAACATATCTATACACAGGTAGTTATCACATGGAGAATTATTGTGGCACATTTTACACATACCCCATATACTACAAAGTAAAGGTGCAAACCAAATGTGCACAATTAAAAGTTGGTATGCTTCATTATTTCCGTATGTAGTTTGCTATTTTGTTTTTAATTCAAATCTTCTTTGAAACTATCAAGACCATTCTGTAACAGTCATAGCCATAATTTATTATCCTCTGTAGGAGTTTCCTGATAAGAATTATTTTCTACATAACTTTAAAACATCCAACAATTCATTTTTATAAATAAAGGATTGAGGTTACACATAAATAATAAGTATTTTTTGTGCAACTTCAAAATTTTAGATATTAATGTTATAAATAAACTTTTCATTCAATCAATTAACTTAGCAACCCTTAGTACATGTAGTATACTTAATTATAAACAGAAAGTACAATCAGTAAATCTAGATTCTGTATAAAAGATAATATGTCAAATTTTATATGGTAAAATGAAGGAGGTAAATCTCGAGAAAACAGCAAAAAATGGACACCCAAGCAGACAAACAGATTTTTTCCTTGCATTTCTCAACAGATTCCTTTTCAAACTGACAATCCAGAAAAAAATCTCTAGGTAGCAAAGAATGCATTATGGAGCCTTTGTAGGCAAACTTGTCATAAGGAAAGATTTTTATTTGTTTGTATCCATATGTTAAAACCAAAGTATAACATAACTATACACAGGTAGTTATCACATGGAAAATTATTGTTGCACATTTTACACATACTCATAATACTACAAAGTAAAGGAGCAAACCAAATGTGCATCACCAAGATATTTTTCTATGGTGACACAAATATGTCCAACTGGCTACTTATAAACAGCAATGTATAATGTCTGCATACTGAAATTGTTGCAATAAAAATATCCAAAATAAAATATTGAAGAAGGAATTCAATCAGAGGACAGCCAATGAGATCTGGTTAAAAAACTTGTGAAATATCCTGCTGCTTATGAAAAATTCCCAGGTGTTCAATTGTTCTTCACAAAGCTTTGTTATATGTCTCATACTTTATGTAAAAATATAAAATACCTGTGTCTTTTATATCTTGTATAATACTGAGAACCGATGATGCAAGGTCACCAAACAGGTCAGCCTCTGTATCAGCATCAACATCAAGGTAAAGGTCATCACTACATTCAGAACTAGCGACACTGGTTCCTGTTGACAGGTTACAGTAATCATTGAACTGTCTTACCCTAAATAAATATACGTACAAATTAGTTTATGTAGTAAGAAACTTTAAAAGATACCATTAGAACAACATATAAAAATTTATTGGGATATATAACCAACATAAAAAAGGTTTGTCTGTATTTTTTGGGGTGTAAACACAGCCATTTTTGTCCATTAGTTATGATGAACCTAAGACTAAATGGATACTGTGAAGACAAATAGTGCAGCATTGCATTATTGAACATCATCATGATAATGAACTTTCAAAATAAATCATACATGTATCTCAGTACCATTACTTATTGGATGTTATGACATGTATAGTTCAAGATTCTTATGACAAATTGGTCAAATCCATAGTTTGCAGATTTAATCTGGTAAAATGTAAGAAATTTTATAAGAGCATCTTAATTAAGAAAATGCTCCCGCTATAAATTTCTTTTTTATGTTGCATTACTACAAACCCAAAACTAAAACATTTAAAGTGGTGGGTCTACTTGTAATGCTTCTAAAAATACATGGAAAAAATTCTTCTCCATACTAAGGTAGACATATTTTAAAGAAGTTTTAGTGATCTAAAAAAATTTAATGTTCCACTGACAAGTCATGTATTACAATTCATTGCAACAGCCAGATATTTGAATTGTAGTCCCTATACTCTCAAATCTTTTTACTATCTACACATTAGTCCTGAGCATTGAAAGTGTCAAAGAATTAGTAATTTTTATAAACAAACCTGTCAATTCCAGCTTCCTCAAATATGTAGTATTCTGTATCATTTGTATTTCTTTCTGGTGAATATTTCCAGGATTCTGGGGAGACATCTTTCAGTAGTATATTGTCCAGACACCATGGACTGTAAAATATTATATAAGCTTTAATCATGCTGGTCAAATGATTTTTTTATGCTTTACCTTCTGATATTGAAAAAACTTGATGGTGAAGCACAGTATTACTTAACTTCATCATGATTATGATCAAAGATTAATATTCGCAAAGAAAAAATATATGAATCTAATTGCCATAACTTTTTAAATGTAGAGTTCAAGATTCTCAATTGGTCACATTCAAAGTTTTTATGTCATTTTGTAAGTTGCACAGATATAATAGATGAACAATTGTTTTGATAAAATGTTAGAAATTATTTAAGAGCATCTTAATTAAGAAAATGCTCAAGATATAAATTCTTTTACTATTGCATTACTACAAACCCAAAACTTAACATTTAAAGTTGTGGGTCTACTTGTAATGCTATGATTCATGCTCTGTATCAATGCCTCTTTTGGACCAAGAGGAATAGATGCCTTTTGATTTTGAGGGGATTTTTTCTTCTGTTTTTGTAATAGCGGCAAAATATATTGTACTGGCACTCAAAAGTAATATATCTTCTTTTCCATTGTTTATAGTTTTCTTACTGCATGTCTATGCATGCTCCTTTTATATAAGCTTTGGATTTCAAATATTTTGGCTACAAGCATCACTGAAGAGACATGTATTGTCGAAATGCGCATCTGGTGCCACAAAATTGGTACCGTTAATTTTATTACTACCACTGGGTCGATGCCTCTGCTGGTGGACTATTAGTCCCCGAGGGTATCACCAGCCCAGTAGCCAGTACTTCGGTACTGCAATGTACTGGCATGAAAATACGGATTTTTTGTGTTATTAAAATTTGCTGTTACAAAATGATGGAAATTATTATAAATTAAGGAATGTATCTCCCTCATGCAAAGCTCTGATTCCTTTCACGGATTTGGCTATACTTTTGGACCTTTTGGATTATAGCTCTTGATCTTTTATATAAGCTTTGGATTTCAAATATTTTGGCTACGAGCATCACTGAAGAGACATGTATTGTCGAAATGCGCATCTGGTGCAACAAAATTGGTACCGTTAGTTTTATTATTCTTCAATTTTAAGATAGAAGATTTGGGGAACACATGCATATTAAATTTCAATGAGACATCCTTAATTTTTATTGCAGATTTGTATGTCAATAAAATCATGTTTACCAAAAGGATATGATGAACAAAAAATAACACTGGGCTTGTTCATTGTTGAATAGCCTTATGGTGACCTTATGAAGTAAGCTAGTTAGGCTTAGATTAAAATATTGTTTGTTTGCAGTTTACCGACCGACCCTTGAAAATCCTCCCGACTGTGAAAATTTTATTGCTTTAAATTTGAAGAATTTTTTTTTAATACTTCTATTGACGCGATCCGGAACTTTGGGTCCTTTCCGGAAATGATTTAAAGTCTGGGTCAATTACGCATTTCAAGTTCAGTTTTTCTTAGCTTCCCGTCAAGCGTTCATGTGACCATTTAATGATAAAGCACATGGAAATTGTTTACAGGTATCCATGAAGTCACGGAGGAGTACTTTACGCTGTCGTCTCGTGTCAATTTTAAGACAAATAACAAACAAAAAAGTTTATTAGTAAACTGTTTATACAGATTCAGGCACATGTAATGATGTGTGATGATATCATTGACGATGATGCAGTGGATATTCATAACTGACACGATAACCATTCTGTCTCAAACAAATCGGGTACAGAATCTGTGGAGCCTGACTTTATGGAACCAATTTCAGTGGTTAAATAATTCTGCCCCACTCATTGCAATTATTCTCTTTCTTAGGCCAGGATTTTTTAATTTGTTGGTTTACGGATCTGCCGACCCAATTTTGCCGATTCCTAGAATAAAAATAAAATTGACTTTTCATGCTTTTTTATTCCCGCCGACCCAAACAAATACATTATCCCTGAAAAATAATTAAATGATTCTTTTTTTATGAAATGAAATGCATGAATCACTAACAAAATTGATAACACTCTCTGTTGTGAAAAAATAAAACTTCCAGTTTACGTTTCTAAAAATAGACAAATCAATTATAACTGACCTTGAAATGTCGTTTACGCAAATAATTTTGCGGAACGAAATCTGTGTTTAAAACCCATTACACAATAAGTTCGTTTCCCTTATGTGTCATCAGTCTGTAAGATGCATAATCTCATAGAAATAGAAATGTGGTCAGGTGGAAAGCACTTTGGAAGTAAAAGTTCTGAATATCAACAAGTCATTTAGAATTTTCTTGTTTCATGGATAATAAAAAAAAAAAAATCCTCCATATGGATAAAAAACGGGAATGCATGACACTAGATTATAAACCCGATATTCTCGTTTTTTCCGTGGACGAGTCTATTACGTTTTTGACACGTGTGTTGAAACTTATTTTCGTACGACGTTTTTTACATTTTTTTCTTTATCAGTTTTTGTTTTTAAAGATCATTACTCACCAAGTTTTCTGGAATTGATTAAGAGCTACGCGAATTTGTTTTTCTTGTTTGTGAAAAGACGATTTAATTTCGTCTTTGTCTGTGAACACCCCCCTTTTTTACGGCAAATCATTAGACAATGTCATGCGATATTTATGACATCTGAGCAAGAATATTTCATCGAACTAAAATTTGAAATGATGACAAAATAGCATAAAAAACATTTTGTTAGAATGCCGGTGAAATGTATATTTATTTTGCATTTTTTTTCTGTCTTGAAAGATATTTTTTTCTTCTTTTTTTCCCGACCGACCGACCCGACTTTTTCATGGGGAAAATCCGTAAACCAACAAATTAAAAAACCGTGGCCTTACAATATTAAATATACCCAAACTGTGTGGCCTGTGTGAATTCAATTAAAACATGTCCTAAGGAGCTATGCTGCCAATTTTTTTTATGCATTAAAAACATTTCAGTACAGACCATTTACTTTTAACGGGGTGCTATGGATTTCACCCCAAACTTTAGATTTCTTTGGTTTTCATTAAAGCCTGGCAAAAATATAACCTTATCACATATAATTAAATATTGTTAGAAATATGAAAACAGTCGAATGTCTTAATACTTTTTTTTCAATTGAGGAAGATTCAATGGTTATTTTTTTTTATTATTAAAAATACACTCTTTAATACATTGTCTTATAAATTTTTAATATCTACATTTTTCTGATGAAAATACTGTACTCATGAAAATATTCTAGTCAAGAAGCATACATGTCTGAATATATTTCTTTAAAACAGATCTAGTCATAATGACATTCCTTGTTTATAAGTGTTCCAGTATTTAATAATTATACCATATTTTATGTCATATAAATATTGGATAATGACACTATGTTAAAGTTTCAGTTTTGGTTAAAAAGTTTTTTATCTGAAAATGCCTGTTCATTTGATGTTGGTTTTCAGCATGTCCAGTGTTTGTTGTTTTAAAATGTTTTTTTTTTCTTCACAAGAAACTTGGTTTAGTGTAACTGCTTGTTTAAACTTTATTTTGGCTGATAAAATAAAATATTTTTCCTACCTACCGACCCTTCAGTCTGAAGGTACAGTCGGAAAACTGCAAACAAACATATTTTTAAGGTTGGCCTTATTTTCATTCATCTCATTTGTTGGTACATGTACATTGTGTAGTTGTGGGTCAGGATTGCTTTCCTTAGAAAATGTGATGGATACTTAGTCAGCCGTTATCAGTTGAGCTAAGGAATAATAAAATTGAGAATGGAAATGGGGAATGTGCCAAGGAGACAACAACCCGACCATAGAAAAAAACAACAGCAGAAGGTCACCAACAGGTCTTCAATGTAGCGAGAAATTCCCGCACCCGGAGGCGTCCTTCAGCTGGCCCCTAAACAAATATATACTAGTTCAGTGATAATGAACGCCATACTAATTTCCAAATTGTACACAAGAAACTGAAATTAAAATAATACAAGACTAACAAAGGCCAGAGGCTCCTGACTTTGGACAGGCGCAAAAATGTGGCGGGGTTAAACATGTTTGTGAGATCTCAACCCTCCCCTATACCTCTAGCCAATGTAGAAAAGTAAACGCATAACAATACACACATTAAAATTCAGTTCAAGAGAAGTCCGAGTCTGATGTCAGAAGATGTAACCAAAGAAAATAAACAAAATGACAATAATACATAAATTACAACAGTGAACAGACTACTAGCAGTTAACTGACATGCCAGCTCCAGACTTCAATTAAACTGACTGAAAGATTATGATTTCATCATATGAACATCAGACACAATCCTTCCCGTTATGGGTTTAGTATCATACCATCATACATGTAAGTACTTCTTTAGCTCAGTCGGTTCATTACATAAAGGCAACAGTAGTATACCGCTGTTCAAATTCAAAAATCAATTGAGAAAAAAACAAATCTGGGTAACAAACTAAAACTGAGGGATATACATCAAATATAAGAGAACTACGACACAACAGAAACAAAACATTAAAATGTAACCCACACAGAAACAAACTATATTATAAGTTAACAATTGCCATTTTCCTGACTGGTACAGGACATCTTAATAAAAAAATATGGTGCGTTGAACCTGGTTTTGTGGCATGCCAAACCTCCCACTTTTAGGGCAATGTTAAACATAACATAACATTACATGATAGGACTACAATACAAATAAATGGGAAAACATATAGGACAGAGAAACACACGAATAATAGCTAACAAAAGGTGCCAGGTTTAAAATTTAATATGCCAGACACCTGTTTCGTCCACACAAGACTAACCAGTGACACTCTGATGAAAAAAGTTTGAAAGCCAAAAAAAAGTACAAAGTTGAATGAAAGCATTGAGGACCAAAAGTTCCCAAAAGTTGTGCCAAATACTGCTAGGGTTTGCGTTGCCTTGTAACACAAGAGTCAGAGGTCTCGGTAGCTGCGAAAACGTAGCTCTATTGTCCTATAAAAAAATTTTGCCATATAATTTACAAACCTAAAAAATCAAGTCGAATAACGAATTTAAATGCCAACAAATTAGCAACTTTACCGGAAAAAAACGTCAACAAACTATATACGTTTTTTGTAATGGAGTTATGTCCCCCTGAAATCATGTGGTACAAATACAGCGATCTCGTTGGATTCAAAAATGGCAGACGAAAAAAGCGGAGCTTAGCTGAAAAGAAATATTTTGATGAATGTGGGTGTTAAATGAGGTTTCCAAAGGTAAATAACTATGGAAGGTTAAAGAAAAATGTGTCAGCTTTCGATTGATGTACATTGTCCCATGCCCTCAAAAATTTTAAAGAAGGAAAAGGAACGAAACGTAGTGCACCTGTTTGAGAGCGCTATTTCGAGGGTTTTACAATATAAGTAAATCGTAGCTCTATAGTCCGCAAATATCAAAAATCGTCAAAAGGACCTGAAAGGCTATGTTTTCGCAGCTAAGGTCTCGGGGGACCATGCTCTCTGAATAGAAAATGCCCAATCTTTCCACATCTAGTCAATAGTTTTTTTTAACGACTTTGACTACCCATTAGAATGTTGTACGGCCAGCTCTGGTACAGTTGTTTAGTGATGATATCGACAGCACTCAGATAGTGACATTTATAGGAGACATTACCACATTTCTTTATTTTTACAAAAAATTATGAAAAAAGTATTAACGTATTTCATGGAAAACACCATGTTTTTAGAATGCAACTCCGAATGTCAATCGTTACAAAATAATCTACACATGCCCCAAATCTACCCGGTATAAATGCAGTATTGGCAGTAACTATTACTATTATACATGTGTTTTACACTAGTCCGAGATTACGTTGGACGTCAGAGAAATCTCGGACTAGTTTTACACGTGCACATATGATATGATATATTTTTCAATTTGAATGCATGGGTGTCATAAATAAAAACCTTGGCATTGCTACTACGTTGTCTGTGAACATCCTGTAAGGGTGTATGTAAACTGTTATCTAAAATTCCTGGTTCAACATAATAAAATTAGTTCTGTATTCAAACAACGTTGTAAGCACCACGGCACCGGTCTGAATCACCACGTGTAACATGTGAATAGTTATTAAGTCAACAATTTTCTGATTGGTTAATACTCCTTCGTGTAATTCAGAGGTTATTTGCATATTTATTTTATGTTACTCTATCTTGTTGAAATAAGTGTGTATCCTTGCAAAATTAAATAGATGTGACAAATATATGATCAATTTCAATTTTTTATAACAATAATCAAAAATGAAGTACTTTTAATTTAGATCACCAAATTTCCTCTTTTTCGCGGAATATTTTCCATAGCCATTCAAATTTGTTGTTACAGATAATTTATTTCTGTCTTAAAGAGGCTATCGAAAGGGATGTCAATACAAAAAAAAATAATTACCACTCACATATTTTATATTACAAAGAGTTTTTGCTTCATTTAAAATTTGTAAAAAAAATGTTTTGAATTGATGCATTGTATCAAACATCAAGAAATATTTTTAGGAAAACTTTCAAAAAATGAATTTCTCTTCATGACGGGTTTGGCTTTGGTTTTAGAAAAACAATCGTCATCTTTTTTGCGCTTAGAATGAATACGAGAAATGCGTTAAATATCAAAATAAACATTGACATTGAAGAACACTTTCCAAAACGAAATTTGAGCAGAAAATAGAAAAAATGTTTGGCTTGCTGATACCAGGACGTCTGGTAATTTTTTTCTTCATAGGGTTTCTCTTGCACATGCATATTCCTGTACTTGTGTTAACATCGTCATCCAAATTATTTCTTAGATTTCTCATCTTCACTATAAATATGGGTTTTCCAGAAATTTCCAGACTCTTTCAGTCTTTGGTTTAACGTATAGATACCACGCAAGCCTTATAGAAAAGGGTCAACATCCATAGATGACCAACTTAAATAAAATTTATATTTCAAACTCTATTGGCCATTATTTCACAATTAACACCTGTCACCTGTTTCTCATTTTCTTGGTTGATCAAATAATTTTTGTTTTGACCAAAAACTGTGGCAGTTATTTTTGACACAGGACATTTTGACTATACTGCAGTTTCCGCCATATTCTTTCCATTCATACTGCCAGTTCTCGCATGCTTTGGGAAGTCGTTTCCGCAGTGATTTTATTGCTATTAGGACTTATAACATGTAATATGAGGCAGGCATAACCTGTGAATGGGGACGAAGTCTGTATGTATTATTTTTTTTTACCTCAAACATGTTAATAAAGGAAACGGAAATACCGTAACGTTCCCGATTTCGGTTCTGTGGTTAGGGATTTAGCTGTGACGTTGTTTAAGTTATGACGTCATATTCAATGTAAACAAAAGAAACGCTTCCATCAGGTAACGTTTTTTTCAAATCAAACAATTATTAAAAATGAAATTGTATTGAGTTCCAATCTTATATATATATTTTACTAGACTGATACATATAATTTTCTTTTCAAAGTCTCATGCAAACAAGACAGATTTCTGCGCAAATGCGGGGAAAACCGGAACAGGAACTAGATCTGAAAAAAAAAGTTAACGATTTTGAGTTCATTAGTAGAATGAAAAATTCGGGAAATTTTCCCGATTTTTTTTTTTTTTTTTTTTTTTTATTGATTTTTCTACCGTAATTGGGGACTTCGTCCCCATATAAAGAGAGGAAAATATAATATTTTTTAGAATCAGAATTATTTTATATTCATACACCTTATCGCTATTTGTCTGCTTCTGATATATCTGAGTTAAGTTTGTCAGTTTTGTGAAATATCAAAGTATATATAATTTTAGTTTTAAGTTACAAAATGACAAATTGATACAGAATTTTAAGATTTCAGTGATTGAAATAAGGTGAAAGAGAAAATGATGCATTTCATCAAATATTTTCATGTAAATATATAAGCTAAATACAACAGGCCAGAGGCATGTAAACTTATCATAAGACCACAGTTTAAATTCATCAAATTACTTTAGTATTTCCTTTCACTATTATGACAATGTTCACACATAAATTAAAGTAGTTATTACACATGTTACATGAAGCGCATGGCAAGTTGCCACAACTGTTTGTTGTTTTTGATACAGTGAATTGATTTCAGCTCTAGTTTTGACACATACAGATGATTATACTGACTAACAAATTAACAATACATTTCTATTTACAGGTACAATCTGAAGTACAACAGATAAATGAAACCCATTTTGTATTTAATGTAGAAGATGCTGACAGCATTAATCACATAGCCATTTTTCTAACAGGACAAACTCCTTTTCCTGATGGATATGGGGGAGCAGGTAAGTGTGACCCAGGTTTAACTTCTAAATTGTTAATTAATGTATAAAAAAAGAAATGTGGTATGATTGCCAATAAGACAACCATCCACAAGAGACCAAAATAACACAGAAATTAACAACTATAGGTCACTGTACGGCCTTCAACATTGAACAAAGCTCATACCGCATAGTCAGCTGTGTCTGTCAGTCAGGCCATTCATTAGGAGGCGATACCCGGTACTTTTACTCTCCTATGCTATTGACAAGTACCGCCTAAATGTAGGAATTATTATATAAGATATTCATGAAATAAATTGAAAAGTACCACCTAGAAACGTGGAAGTACCAGTCAACATGAACGATAATGAAACCCCTGCACTGTCTATTAAAAGTCAGTTTGAATGTCACTGGATTTGTCCATTAAATATTGATGTCAGACATATCAGTTGTTTCTGCTCATTCACAACTTGTCTACACATGAGGCCTTGTTATATGTACAGATGTACATGTCTATTTGGCATTATTTATTTGGCTTAGATTATGGAATTCAAGATTAATATTCATGATCACAAGTTTTTTTTTATTTCTAGTTTGTCAGGGTTATTTTAACCTTACCAGTACTGTAATTGAAGGTCAAAATGATGTTAAAAATCAGATATCTACAATGAATCTTATCTTTTTCGCTCACATGTAACTTCATAGATTAATGACTATTATGTAGATTAAAAAAGAAACTCAAATGATTGGTAGAAAATTATGAAAGATTAATTAATCTTTCATTGTAAGTTTAGGAACTTTTCATAAGTTAATTTCAATTAATTAGTATTTTACTATTTGTTTTTTAGTTTATTTCTCCTTCCCAAATCCTACAGGCCAGCAGTGGATATTACTGGGTGTCATAGCTAACCAAAAACCAAGTGCCATCTTTAAAGTCACAAACCTCAAATCAGGTAGAAACAGTAAATGTATTTTGTATAAAAGTAAGGAGATGTAGACTGATAACCAAGGAGTAAAAGCCACTATTAACAAAGGAATAAGAAAGTAAAAACTTCAAGTTACAATGCAGTTTTAAAGGGGGCAATGGGGGGTCCGTTAACATGTTAACCACACCTCGATTTTGGCAAAAACAGTTAACAAAAAATGCAAAAATGCTAATAGTAGTTAACAAACAGGGTTGAAAACTGTTAACAGCTTAAATTGATCTCAGATAACAGTTAACAACACCTTGAAAAGGGCGGTAACAGGTTAACACAAAAAGGTATTGAGCCCCCCTCTTTTTAAACAGACTGTATTTTTTGGATATTGAGTTCATAGACTGCTGTGTTTCCCATATTTTCCAATAGATCTGCAAAGATTTGTGATCCCCATTTGGTTAATGACCCCTACAGCTCTCATATCATGTGTGGCCTTCACTGCTATGGAAATAAAAAATAAACTACTATGGATATACTCCATTTGTCATACATTCATTTTATCTGTGTACAATCATAGATTGGAATCACTTGCCACAACAAATAGTTTCATGCAACACAGTACATGGATTCAAGAGTATGATCTCAGAATCTGATGTTATCCCTATTTTCTATCCTTAACTATTATTGTTATAAAATGTATATAGTTTCATCTAAATGTTATTCTAAACTGTACAAATTAAAAATGAAAATTGAAAATTTCTGAAAGTCCATTAGAGGAAATTAATGATATCAAATAGGTCTTAAAAGTGGTTGAAAGTGGTAAATGAGCATTGGCGGATCCAGGGGGGGGGGGGGGTTCCGGGGGTTGGAACCCCCCCTTTTTTTTGGCCGATCAATGCATTTGAATGGGAGCATATAGTTGGAACTCCCCCTTTACTCTTTTTTCAAATGGCTGGATCCTCCGCCCCTGATGAGAATAAGTTCAGGCAAGTTATACAGACTTTATTGAACCATCAGGTTTTTGTTACTATTGATTGTACGAATGATCAAAGGAAAATATCTTTTTGTATGCTTGTAGGCTTAAAAACAAAATATAATGTTTTTCTTTTTTATTACAGCTACTGATAGTACAAATCCTTTTGGCCAATGCATACCACACATGTCCCACATGGCACAGATAGGCATCTCTATAGAAACTCTGGAGGAACTTTCTCAGCAGACACCATCACCACAAGCTACAGTCTCCACAGCTGAAACATTTGTTGAATATTCAAGAAAGATGTTAGAGAACTTTTTCAACTTTGCTACTTCATTTACACAAACTCAAGCACAAATGTCACCGAATCCTACAGAAACATATGTTCCATTAAGTACAGTGCAGACTTGGTATCAGAACTTTGAACGAAGATTGCAACAAAACCCTTTCTTCTGGAGGTCATAATACAAATGTATATATTCCTTTCATTCATGATTTGTTAACAGAAAATCTTCATACTAATTTACATTTGTATATGCTCAGGACACATAAAATGACAGTGAACAAAAATGTATTTGATTTTGTATTTACAATTGTTGATAATAAAATAGAACTGACTTATAAAAAGAAGGATGAGTTAAAGTATAATTTAAAAAGGTGTGTTGCGTGCATGCTCTTATATACATTTATACTAACCATATAAATTTGACAAATTGGCAACTGAACAGTCAAATTCAATAGGTCAAATGAGCAGTGTAGACTTTGATTTTTGTTCTTGTTTCAAAATTCCAATAGGGAACATATATTATATTGTTGTAGTAAATAAACCATTTAGATTTTCTGACAAACAAATTACATTAAATGAATTCTTAAATTTTTCATGTTTTTTCCCCCCATTTTCTTGAAATTCTGTCATGATTTTTCGCAGACTCATCTTTGTAGTTTTAGTGTAGTTTTCTGGGTCTTACAGCAACATGGTACTTTTGTGCGAGAGGATTTTTAAAGTGCCAATGATTTTCCAATCAATCAATCTACATGTATTATCAAAATTTTTAATAAATATTTAAACTTGAGAAAAATTTATCAAAATTATTTGTGACTCATAATATCCTAATTGTTGCAAGTCATTGATTGTTTTACCAAAATATTTAGGAATAACTTTTGTAATAAATCTTGTATATTCTACTAAAAAAAGACAAATAAAACAAACCATTTTACTAGAGCAGTATTGCTTTTAAAAAATAATGCTCCAGTTCAGTATTTGCTTTCCAATTAGGTTTACTCTTATTGTTTGAAAAGTACAAAATGGAGACATTTGATTTGATATTTGATT
This sequence comes from Mytilus edulis, assembly GCA_019925275.1. Taxonomy (NCBI): domain Eukaryota; kingdom Metazoa; phylum Mollusca; class Bivalvia; order Mytilida; family Mytilidae; genus Mytilus; species Mytilus edulis. The sequence continues at coordinate 75,730,916 of CM034351.1, forward strand.
TATTTATTCCGTTTTGGGATACATCTTTTAAGAGTTTGAACAAGGTTCTTCAAATACTGATCTCAAAATATAACTTGTTTTATATTTACAATTGCCCTAAGACAATAAATGCAAAAATTAAAAAAATCTTTATTAAATAGTATATTATGTTTTGACTAATAAAAACCACACTGCCCCGGGAAATAAATTAACAACACAACCATTGACAACTGTGAACAGTGTCATGTCCAATGAATGTGCTTTGGTAAATTTACATATAATACAGAATATAATTGTTGCAAAAAATAAATTGAAAGAAAATTCCCAGTATATATAGCATCCAATGGATTCATTCATGCAAGATACATTTCACTTCATGTATATGTCAAATCGATTTATGAATGGAAATTTTAAAGAAAAAAGAGAATTTTTGTCATAGCTTTGTTTGGAGTGACTACAGTAACCTAATTTTGTATTTATATTTCTAAAGCAACAACCAAACTGACCACAGTATGCATATTTTTATAACTAATCCATTATTGCAGTACAATGTACTTGTTTTGTCTCCATTGTTTTTTTTTTATAGATACATGTATATGTGTTTGTTATTCAACACCCCATTAACCAAATTTACAAACTTGATAAAACCATACCATATTCATATAGTATGTTATAGAATCAATTTACTTTGGTAAAGCTAGACAGGTTGTACATATTGGGAAAGACTTAGAATGTTGCCACTGAAATAGTTAGGTACTTGAACATGAATAAACAGTTTTTTTAAACTAATCAGTTGCAGATGCTCTAAGAATAATTGATGAAATGATTGAAAAAATATTGTACAATGAAAAACGAAATGACCATAATTCTATAATAGTTTAATGTCTGTAGCTTAGATTTTGTTTACTTATTAATGATTTGAAAGTTGAAGAAATGTGTTCATATTTTTTTATATGTGTTTTGAAATGTGCTAGATTTGTTTTTTATTGATGTTTAGTTTTGTTTATTGTAAAAGTTTATGCTTTCAATTAGTTTGTTGTTTAGGCCATAGTTATTATATTTTTAGTTTTACGAAATTTTTTGACAAAACCAATGGGTAGGAGGACGAAAATAAAAAAAATAAAAAATGCTGCTGCTGATTTTTTTTTTAAAACCAACCGTTAATATCAAATTTTTTTTTTATTATTTCACCAGATTTTCTACTAGTGTAACGAACTATTTTTTTTTTCTTGACAAGGTTTGAATTGAAAATCAATGTGCAACAACTTACTAAATCACCAAGAGCATAAATTTAGATTCTTTCATGCAGTTATGAACTAAAAATTTTTTTTTTTTTGCATGAAAAACACTGGGTCGGAGAGGAGAAAAAAAAATAAAAATCAACATTTTTAATTTTATTTTTTTTCCTATTTGGCAAAAATTAGGTAGGAGGGTTCGTAAAAATAAAAATAAAAAAACTACGGCCTTAGACAGTTATGAAATCCAATAGAAGATTTCACCTCCAGAATTGTAAGACAAAACTATGGTGCATATTTATATTTTTTATAATGAAATGGCTATGTAAAAATGTAAAATATTTTGTATCTTACATTCATTAAAAAAAATTAAAAATGTGTAAACTGTTTAAAGCATATCTTATTAAAATGGCTTCATAATTTTTCTAAGGCTTGATGTTACTATTTTTATTTTTTCCTAAAGAACTGTGTTGCAACTGATAATAATATAATACTCCACTTGAATAGATAAATTTTGAGCATGGACAGGGGTTTAAATCAATTATAAATATCAGTTAGTTTGGATGTTTAAAGGAAATATTTTTTAAATATCTTTCTTTTATAAGGTTACATTAATCTGTGGCATTAAAGGTAGATGTTCAATGTTTCAACTTCAATAACTTTTTTTTTGTTAAATTACTGCAGAGCCATAAAGGACTGTTACTTGTACTTGTTGTATAAAACCATAGAACTGAGAGGATTAAAGGAATAGTTGACGCTCAGGTTAAATGTGCTTTGTCTGCTTAAGTATTGTTATTAGAAAGGTCACTAAAAATTAATAACTGCTTGCCATTCAAAAACCACTGCTCATAATCTTTATAATTTTGTGCAATATGAATGTTTGAAAGAACATCATATTGGTGCATTTACTACATGTATTGCTAAATCAGCTCAATTTTTTTTTTTTGGTGATCTCAATTATCATATTTTCAAATTTCAATGTATTATCATACATATTTCACATCATGTTCAAAAAATTATTTAAATAATTATTATGAGTGTTATCTATCTGTTTGATATTTATTATGTCAAGAATTAAGTTTATCTATTTGCATTATAAGATTTTAATGTCTATGATTGTTTCACTTTTTGCCATAGGAAAAACTATATTAAAAAAATCATGTGCCATTTATTTAACCACACCAGTCTGCTTGTTTGTGTTAAAAAGAGAAGACAGTTGTTATGCATCACAATGAGGAATTTTTACTAGTGCTTTTGTCTGTTTCATTAATGAAATGTTTTCCCTTAAGGAGTAGCAATAAAACTATGTTATTTGTGAACTGACTTATTTTGTACGCCATCTGATATTAATTTGGAATCTATAATGGAATCCTTCTTGATCTAAGGTCTTGATATTTTATGATTACTGAGGATTCATTATTATTCGTTGGATACTAATTTGTGGGTTTCGTTGGTAGAAGTGAAGCACAAAATCAAATGTTCAATGAATTACAATTTTCTATGGCTTTGTGTGCACAGATTGCCAAAGCCACTAAATCAAATATCCAGGGGAATGCTATTTTTCCTCAATCCATGAAAATAAATAATCCACAGTATTTGATGTACAATCTGATCAATTAATCTATTTTACTCACTCGTCGACTCATCCTTCATGAGCCTGTCAGCATATTAGGCCTCAACAAGTCCCCTCCAAATTTTCCGGTCTTTTGCCTTCTTAATCTCATTTTAGGTCTTTCAAAGGTTGTTCATCTCAGTTTCTACCATTCTACTATAGAATTCTTCTAGTTTTCCTCTTTTAAGTCCCCTAAGGATGAGGTCCAAGGGGACTTTAGGTTTGCACTTCGTCTGTCTGTCTGTTTGTCCGTCCTTCTGTCAATATGGCAAATCAGTTTTCCCCACTTTTTTCGTCATACTTGAAGATATTAATTTGAATCATGGTATATTGTGTTATCATGACAAGTTACATGTAAATAGATAAAGGCAGATGTGGTGTGAGTGCCAATGAGACAACTCTCCATCCAAATAACAATTTAAAAAAGTAAACCATTATAGGTTAAAGTACGGCCTTCAACACGGAGCCTTGGCTCACACCGAACAACAAGCTATAAAGGGCCCCAAAATTACTAGTATAAAACCATTCAAACGGGAAAACCAACGGTCTAATCTATATAAACAAAATATGTAAAGTTTGAATTTTGTTCTGGTCTGATAATTTTGTGTAGAGTTGTGGTCCTTGGACAGTTTTGGGCAATTTTATACGACTGCAAAAAAATTTTGGTGATCGTATAATGGTATGATGTCGTCGTCTGTGTCGTCCAACAGAATGCTTGTTCATCTACCATTAGATGTCCATCGGTAAGCAATCTTGATGATATCCTCATTTCCTTTTCTCAATACATGACCAATCCAACGCCATCTTTTCCTTTTAATTTTTCTACACTGATTGGCTTTCATGGTTATTTCATTTAACCAAAAGATCTTACAGATTTTCCACAAGCAGGTGTTTGATTGATTGATTACTTGTTTGATGTTTGATTGGATAATTCTCCAGCATTCTTCCCCATATAGAAGAACTGACTTCAAATTGCTGGTGTATATTCTGATCTTCGTTTTGGTACGTACTGAAACACGGACCGGACCGGACTCCGGACCCGGACTTTGGTATGAAACCCGGACCCGGACCGGACGCCGGACGCCGGACCCGGACCAAATGCCGGACCCGGACTGGGTAAAAATTATGAATTTTCTTAGAATCACCTTTTCTTTTTTTAATCAGGAGAAGGAAGATAATTTTTGAGAACTGTAACACAGTACATTATAATAATGATAAGATAATCAAATTTTGCACTTACTCTTGTATAGTCTAGAAGAGAAGACAAGCATGCAAGTTAGCCTTGCAATGATTCTGTATCTTCAATTTACAGTTGTGCAATTACTTTTAAAAAAATCATACATACAGTATGAATGTTTACAAATGACTTTAAAAAACATGGAAATATTTTTTATATAAATTATAGGGAGAAAGTGGATTTTCTTAGAATTATTTTTTCCGTTTTTTATTAAAATTATTCAGAAGGAAGTTAATTTTGGCAGAAGTAAACAAGATACATTACATGTATAATAATTATGAAAATTAATTAAACCTGTATAACCGGCCCCATATACTGATATATACCGTGACAGTAGTTTATATGGACAGCAGTGACGCGATGCATGAACACGCATTACGTAATTGTGTACTATATGTGTTTTAAAGTCCGACAGGAAATCACTAGAATACCTGGTCATGTCACCTCACAATAACTCTGGCAATAATTCCGTTAGTCATACTGATAATCAAATTAGGGAAGGACCGAATCATAACAAATGTATTACATAAAAGTGTTATGAACAAAATGATATTTTGAAAACTGTTGAACTATGAAATTATTTAAAAAAATAATCTTATTTATAATCCCATACATGTATTTGAATCATAAACTTAGAAAGAAAAAACAGTTTAAAAACGACTGACTATAGTTGGCAGTAGTCCTTTTGTGACAGTTAATGTTTTTCAAGGGTATCATTTGCGCCATTTTTTCTTTCAAATATATCAATTGCGCCAATTATTTGCACCAGTTTACTCAAGTTGTGACACATTTGTATCATACATACTAACGATAGACAAATATTTGATGATAGTGCGTTGGTTCACCATCCGTAAGTGCTAAAATCCCATCTACCGAAAGACGTATGTCAGACGCTACGCACGGTATTGGTGCCACTTAGCGTTACACGACGTTCCTAATAAAACGACAATTTTGACGTTGTTCCACGGAAAGTTTCAAACGTTGACCTTATATTCTACTCATGTGAAATACCGCTTAAAGTACAGAGATTTTCGAAGTTGCTTCTTTATATGGTTTTATTTTTTCAAGCCGGTGCAAATACAAAATTTCATTGAATTTGAACAAAATTTTAAATACATGAACAATTTTTAATTTTTGCGAAGAATTATAAATGCAATAATAACACAAAATAACAATTTGATGTCTTGTTATATGATTGAAATATATAAAAAGAAGATGTGGTATGATTGCCAATGAGACAACTCTCTACAAGAGACCAAAATGACACAGAAATTAACAACTATAGGTCACTCTACGGCCTTCAAAAGCAAAGCAAAAGCATAGTCTGATATAAAAGGCCCCGAAATGACAACGTAAAACAATTCAGACGAGAAAACTAACTGCCTAATTTTTGTAAAAGAAATGAACGAAAGAGTCTGTTTTGTACATATTTTTTGGCGTTTTTTATCTTCAAATTGTTTTAAAACATTAAAACTTAAGTTAGTATGATGCTATGAGTGAAACAAATGCAGAACAAATCTGAGGCGAATCTCTTTACTCTTAGGACGAGCGTGCTTACAACATATCACATTGGCTGTCTTTGCTTATAACCTTAAGCAGTGACTTATACTTACATTATAATGCATATTATTCATTTTAACGTATAAGTAAGACCACAATCTTAACATCAACCACGATTTTATGGAAAACGTTAAAAATATTATATTTTCAAAAATCTCTAACGAAAAGCTTTATAAAATGAAATAACAATCGTTTCTACCAGACTTTTCACGTGTACCTTTTCTGATATATAGTCTCATCTGTCTGAAAGTTTCAAAGCCATTGTCCCCGAAGAATTCCAAATATATTCCCTTTCTCTATGTTAGATATGTTTATTGACTGTACATTCGCTTGCACATCTACTGTACAATCACTTGGAGCTTTCATACACAATCGATTGACCCAAGTTTTATTAAAAACATAGAATATGCATTTCATTGGTTGTTCCTTGTCTGTCCTATAATATTCATATATGGTGTTTGAAATGAAAATTAATTTATTACACACAGGTATAGAAAACTTCAAGCTAGTGTGGGGTCATGTCAGGTCACAGGCCGGACTCACCTGTTCAAGATTGTGTATTGCATGGTTGATTGCTGCTTTAGTGTCTTTTATTGATCATTCCGATCATAGTCACAAAACTACAGAAATAGAGAAATAAATGAAGAAAAAAGAAAAAGGCAAAATGGAAATACAATCTTTCAATTAAACACTTAATACAGTATATGTATATATAACTCGTATACTTTCAGTCCGGGGTTATTTCAGGTCACGGTCCGGACTCGCCTAGTATTATTTCGTTGCTTCTCGGATAAAAGTCTAAATATCTTATAACTTTCTTATGTATTACATTCTGGATCAAATGTCCCGTCAATATACTTTACGACAATAAGCAGTTTACATACAGTTAGGCGTCGTAATGCAATACACGCAGGCATAGTAAACTTCAAGCTAGTCCGAGGTCATGTCAGGTCACAGTCCGGACTCACCTGTTCAAGAATGTGTATTACATTGTTGAACGCCCTAAAGTGTCGTTTGTTGATTTTTCCGATGACAATCGAATAACTAAAGAAATAGAGAAATGAATAAAGGAAAAGTCAAAAGCAAAAAGGGGGGAAAAAATCTTTCAATTAAACGAATAATTTAGTATATTTATATACAATCCGTATACTCCCAGTCCGGGGTTATTTCAGGTCACAGTCCGGACTCGCCTAATATTAATTTGTTGATTCTAAGGTGAACGTCTTTTATTAATGTTTCCGACGACAATACAATAAGGAAAAAGTTGAATGAATAAAAATGAATAAGTTCGTCTCATCAAATAATGTGTCAAGTTTTATATCTCTATCGATGTCTATATTTTGCGAATACACCTAGTCCGGGGTTACTTCAGGACACCATCCGGACTCGCCTATTACATTTCATTTTTTCGTTAAATGTCGGATAAATATCTTATAACTTTCTTATGTATTACATGCTGGATCAAATGTCCCGTCAATATACTTTACGACAATATTACATTCTTGGTGGAGTTTTGTCAAAAAGGACACCAAGGTGTCTTATCTGCTAACTTTGATCTAAGCCAAATTCGCTCTCACTTGTTGCGCTGTTTTGGGAAAGGTGATATTACATCTTTTCCGCAAATACCACATAAACTTCGGTCTAATGTAAGATGCCAAGACATAAGACTGAGACTGCACTGCATTTGTAACATGCCAGAGGTATTCAGTGACATGATAAAGTGCGACCGATGTGCATTATGGTTCCACAAGAAGTGTTTTAGTCTCGATCATACGATGGACAGCAGTTGGTTCTGTGTTGGTTGCAGCAATTAGACTTTGTATAGACACTGATCCGTGTTCAATAATAGAATAGTACAACATTTTATTTGCAATTTACTGCAATTTCAATCACAGTTGTCCCGCTTAAAAAATGTGTCATTGTAATTATTGATTCATATTCAATATTTTATTAGATTTTCTTCGGCATGTAGATGTACAATTATATACTTAGCGTAAATGATCGAAACAAACGGTCCCGACTTTAATTTTAATAGAATAAAACATTTCAAACACTTAATGCCGCCAATCTCTTTAATGGGCTACATTTTTGTTTATTTATTCATAATTTGTTGTATAGCATTGTTTTGTAAATAAATTCTATTATTAAATTGATACATAGATGTTCTCTAATTGTGTGTGAGTGAGTGTGTGTGTGTGTGTGTGTGTGTGTGTGTGTATGGGGGGGGGGGAGTGTAAATATGTTATAATATATTTATTCAGAAAGTTCATTTTGATAGCAAAATTTATTTATTTATTCAGAAAGTTCATTTTGATAGCAAAATTTATTTTTAAGATAATCTTTCTCGAAAATAACGTTATATGAGTCGTCACTAGGTGAATATTGTTATGATATATAACTATATACGTGTGTTATGTTTTGTGATTTTATTTACTTATTAAGTTATTTGTTGATATTGTGTCTTCATGATATCATAATATTGTTTCGAAAATAAATGATGTCACACATGTAGAATAGTATCGTTGTCGATTATGAAAGTCTCGTCCTTATCACGCATAGAATAATTGCCAACAGAAAAGCACATAAGCAAACAACAAACAATCACACAAATATATATGCATGAACATATATATATATATAGTAATACAATATTTATTCCATGAGGATGCTCGTGTTATCTGTTGTCATGATCTGTTCTTTTTTTCTGAGTTTAATTCAAGTATTCTATTATTCAGTTCAGTTATTTACCGATGTGTGTACATGTTCTGTTATGGATCAAATCTGATTTCTACTGTCCGTTTTGCTACACGCTTCTTTATTTCTTGATTTTGCAAAAAGTCTTTCCGTACCTAACACGATTGCGCCTGAACACTGTTCCCTAAAATCAGGTTTATAGTTCAAATATGGAGAGTCTCAGTTTTACTCTTTTGCGTCACATAAACGAAATCAGTTAAACAATTGATCACATTACCGGCAATCATATCACATCTCCTGTTTTCATACATACACTGTAAGTTGTTATCAAAAATACTCTATTGTGTGAAACAACGTAAAAATCACACCAAAGAAAATCAAGATACTGATGCAGATTATTGTAATCACATAAGCAACACGACGGGTGCCACATGTGGAGCAGGATCTGCTGACCCTTCCGGAGCACCTGAGATCACCCCTAGTTTTTTGTAGGGGTTCGTGTTGTTTATTCTTTAGTTTTCTATGATGTGTCATGTTTACTATTGTTTGTCTGTTTGTCTTTTTCATTTTTAGCCATGGCGTTGTCAGTTAGTTGTAGATTTATGAGTTTGACTGTCCCTTTGGTATCTTTCGTCCCTCTTTTATAATAATATCAAAGACCTATTCAATCGAAGTGGTGAACTATCAGAAATAGTATGCGAAATTATGATAAGAAACATACGAAAAAAGCAAAAAAAGCATTGAAAGAGACATCCGTGAGGACAATGTATCAGTAGTTATCGAAGGTGCCAAATATGACTAAAGTCGTATATGCCTGGGATAACATAATCTGTAGTAATTCGATAAAATATATACTGTTTCCCCATTTCCATTCTCAGTATTATTTTGCAAACATTACATTTAAAAAAAAATGTTCATACAAATTATAATTGATTTTCACATAAGACAAAATAAATTATTTCCTCAGACACAAACATGTAAAAGCATCACCGAAGTGTCGACTAATGAGCTGGTGGTGATACCCTCGGAGACCGTCGGAAACTCCTGAAATCAGAAAAGTTCACGTCCTTTTGAAAATAGAGGGTCCTTGTATATATTAGAAAAATTATTCACGAAGTTAAAGGGAGAAGGAAAAACCATTATTCGAATGAAAATACACAACACTGTGCCTTAAAAATAACGGTAAAAAGACGATCAACCTTCCAAAAGTAACGATTATATGTAGCAGGAATTGTAACATGTACACGATACCACATCCTATAACATACGATACATGAAAACCAACCAAACACATATTAATACAACTCAACCGAAGTTAAGGAATGTTATGAAAGGTAGTACATGCTGAATAAGTGTATGGGCACATGATGATAAGTCATTGCCACATGAAAAATTGAGAATATCATACAGTATATATGTATTGCATCAAGTCTTAATGTGTTAAATAAAGACCTGTATTTATACAGCACAACAAATTAACAAACTATAAAACTTAGTTGCAATTGGCTGAACTATTATGTGACAACATTCAAATGTCATTTTGAAATATTTAGGTTGGCCCTGAAAAGGGCCGTTGAGTATGAAAGTATATACTTTAAGAATTTCTCTCTGGTGAGGTGACCTATCTCCCTGTAAGTTTTCTAAGTCCGTGCAGAATGCACACCCCTTTTCATAGAAATTTGTTCTGCATGAACACATGAAGAGACATTAATTGTCGAAATCAGGAATTATTGTGTACTTTTTTCCACCTTTTGTTTGCGTTATACCATGTTGTCCGCAAGTTTATGCTTTCTGTTAGATATTAAATTTTAATGATGTTTTTGAGCATCCAACCCCTCTAATCTCGGACAGAGATGGTATAGCACAACAAAAAAAACTATAAAACTTAGTTGCAATTGGATAAACTCATCCATTTTGTTACATCCCGTTGTCCGTTTATTTTGATAGGCGCCAATGGAAGTCAGCAGGGTTTAAGCATATCAAATGTTCGACCTGTTAGGCAAAGGCGTTTTGTTAAAATATACTTTATCACTATTCGGTAATTTAGAAAATGTTGTTTTTTTGAAACAAGAATTTTGTTATGCATGTTCACGTATAGAAAATGAGATTTTTATCCAACAAAATCATAGGTTTTTAAATTTACTTACAAGCAACAAGACGTCAATTAGCAAAATGATTAGCTAAAACAAAGATAAAATCGTTTCCTTTCGTTAAAGCCAACAAAAAAATGGACGAAATTCTTTATTCCCAAAAGTAGCTGACGAATATTTTTTGTTTATCCTGAACAGATTTTTTGGAAACAGAGGAGTGAACATTCTTATGTTAAACTTAAAGTAGTGTATTATATTATGTAATTTCTTGCGACTTTTTATGAAATTCTTTATAAAAAAACATCTTCTTTGAGTAATTTATAATTTTTAAACCTGACCGTCAATAAATGTTAATTGCATTAAAGATCATTAAATAGGTAAAAATAATTCAGTCCGGGTCCGGTATCCAGTCCGGGTCCGGCGTCCGGTCCGGGTCCGGGTCCGGGTTTCATACATAAGTCCGGGTCCGGAGTCCGGTCCGGTCCGGGTTTCAGTGCGTACCCTTCGTTTTCAGGCTGATTGACCTTCTCTTTGATATGAGCTATAGTTGACAGAATGTATATCTGGCTTTACTAAATGTTGCTCTTATATCTTTTGATGTTCCATTTGTGTAACTTATCATGATTCCAAGGTATGCAAATTCCGTAACCTCTTCGAAGTTAATGAGTTTGGTCTTCTCATTTATTGTCAGACCTATACTTTGTACTGGATCAAGGATGAATAGAACAAGTGTTCATTTTGCCTCTATCTTGTCAAAGATATGTCAAAGGTGTGTTATTACTCATAATTTTTGTTAAACTGACATACGTCTATCTCTTTCTGACACATTAGCAGAAAGTGATTTGTATCTTCACGGTTTGTATCACATGGCAAGCACTTGTCATCCATGTTCTCGACCTCTGTAATTTTGTTTCAGCTGATGGAATAGCTTGCTGTCGTTTTAAGAAGACATCATAATTTTCTATATGAAGAAGATATGCATTAGCCCTCCGTTGCACTTCTTAATAGTCTTTTAGGTTTTACCATTTTCTGCTTTTTATTCGTGTTTGACCTATCTGATTTCCATTCGTAAAATAGTATTGTGCATGTGTTGTGGAATGTTTCGAAGACTGACTAATTTCGTCGTTCCAAATTCAATTTCCAATTGTCACATTTTATCACACTTGATTCAAATACAGCTGATTTGAGATTGCGTTATGTACATTAAGTGCTCCTAAATCGATCTCCTTTTCATTCCTTTGTTGGTCAAGGCCCGGATATGCTTTAAAAAATCTTTTTGTTTTTTTCCTATAGTTTGATTTATTATGTTTATGAAGATTTGTGGCTATTATTTGATTTTTTTCTTGCTGCTTCATTTGTTCTTTACCAGACGCAAGTGATTGCCTGGTTTCATAATGGAGTTCACACTTTCGTACTGCCTGTTTTCTCTACTTTATTTTTTGGGTGGGGGGGAACTTTGTTATAGTTCCTGTTGTGTGATTTCTTTAACCACTCAATTGTGTACAAGACTTTCACTTTGTTGGAAGTTCGTATGTGGTTGTCGTGCTATGTTGTTAGTGCTGTTTCTAGCTGTTTGATTAAGATGTCTATTATTATTATAATAGTTGGCATTTGTTGTCTAACGTGCATCTGATTGGTTTATTGAATGGTTGTTCCTTGCTTGTGATGTATGATTTCATATCTGCTGACCATTAAAATAAACGTATTGTTAATTGTTAATCTTGCATATGACGGTTCATATTGTGTTGAGGTAACATATTGCCTAATGTCGTATTACTAGCGCTTCTGGTCTCATAGATACTGGATGTATATATGGTTGGGGACTAGGGATTTGGTTGAACATATGTTGTGTCAATATATTTGTATATTCTGGTGTCCAAATTTCTAATAGTAGCTTTGCATGTTTTTCCTTGAAAGTGCTGCATTAGTTTAATTTATTGAGCTGGTGACAGATGTTATTGTTTGTTGTTCATGTCTTTGAGAAATAGTGCTATTTTTTTCTTTAGTTCGTTGGTCTCTAGTTGGTGCTTCCTTTTGAGCTCATGTATGATCAACTAATGCTGCACCTCTATAATCACGACTTTAACTTATAAGACATTGTATTCTTGAGTTTTTGCATCTTTTTATCATTGTTTGCAATTGGTGCCAGCGAACACATCTTTCCCTCACATGTTGATATGCACCTTTTCTTATGAAGTAGATTTATTTATTGTATTTGAGAAGTCTTCTTTTGTTCGAAGAGGATAATTCTCTCTATAAATGCTGCAACATGTTCGTCTTGCTCATCAGTGTCCTTTTATTTATTTTTTCTTACTTTCTTGTAGATTTGTGCATTTAGAATTTGTTGTGTGTCAGCTTTAACGCTGGGCCCTTTCACTTTTGGCGAGAGCAGTACACGTATAGATTTTGTATTTGTTTCATCGCTGACTACGCTCTTCATATTTACTTTTGGTGTTTCTACAATAGCTGATTTTACACATGTTTCATCATTCCAATGTGTGCTTATATCTATTTAACTTTTCTCTATCTCTGTTGGCGGATGCCCGAGAATTGCCTTAATGTTTGTTTTATTATTTATGTCCATATATTCTCCATCATGTTCTGGTGAAGCATTTCCATAGTTATTAAACAGGTCCGATTTTTTGGGCTTGTATTACTTAGTTTGTTTTATAGAGCATGCTATTTGAGTTGTAAGGCTTTGTTCCTATGATAGTGCCATCTTCACAATTGGCAATCAAGATATCTAGATGTGTGTTTGTACCTTCCCTGACAATACATATGTCAGGAATAAACATACTATTTTCATTTAGATCAAGATCTACATGTTTGCATAACGCACACTCGTATACCCATTTTTGCATAAACATAACTATATTTCTCATTAGTGATGTTCGAAACCTTTTATTGGAATTTTGATAGCATAACTTGAAAAGCAATAGTAAATGAAAAAAGGAAACACCAATACAACTGATACCTGATTAGATACAGAGAAACGCCTATGTTTAAAAGAGGTTTATCATTTGGTTATCTTACAAACTGTACATAAATTATCTTACAGAGGATCTTATCCAAGAAATGCCATAGGTAGATTTCTGGTATCGATTGCTACAGGTATATAAATACAAGACCATATCATTACTCCTAATACTATAGAATAATCTGAACTAAAAACAAATGAGCAAACATTAGTTTCTTTTGTAAGGTCTGTTATATATCTGTATATGTTGAATCCGTATTTCCGGAACTGTGTCACTGTATTGTCTTAACCATGATTTTTGTGATTATTACATTTATCAGCCTCTTTTTGTGTTTGAATCCAAGTAAAAGGATGTAATTTGAAAGCTCTTTGTTTAATTTATATTTTATACTTGTCTTTATTCCCCCAAACTCTAAATCTGGTATATTACATGAATAACCCTAAAATCGAAACAATTGGTACCTAATATACACAAAATGACCGGCATATGGAACATTAAACTGAAGCTTTAAATCAATTGTCAGCAGTAGAAAACACGTGGTTTGACCCACGTTACGTTAGGACAGAAATGGCCATCGAACTACATAGTACTGTATGAATATATGTATGTGACATTTATTTCGTTACATTATTAATTTCCAATGGCTGTATTTTTTAATTAAACTGTTTATTTATGTATATGAGATTTATCTCATTACATTTGAATTTTCTATGACAAGAAGATCGAGCGTTCGTCATGAACCAATATCAACGCATTGCTATCGAGAACTGATTACTACACGATTTGATAGTGACGACAATCTAGCTCTTTTTCATGAGGTATCAGGTCCGTTCGCGCCCAATACAGTTTCGCACCCTCCACGTTCGCACCTCACATTTTCGCACCCTACATGTTCGCGCCCAATTTTTAATAAAATTTTAGTTAAATTATTAGAAATTATTTATATGAATATAACAAATAATTGTATTCTATTTGAATAAAATTTGAGAATTTATCGAAAAGAATTTTTTTTTTATTAATTTGATGATTAATTATTAAATGTTGATTATGTATGATTAAGTATGATTATTGCTAATTGGTATTTATACACAGCCTAATTTGGTGTTATTGTTTACTGTTGATAAATCATGATTGTTGTTTTAAATTGCTTTGATGTAAATACTGCATGTATTTAGCTTGGTATGAGTAAAACTTTGAAGATTTTAAATAAAAAACACGAAAGAAAATTGTTTTTAACAGCTTGGCTCCTTTGATCTCATGTGTGTTACTATATTTTGAAAATAAATAATTATAGCAATACACTTACCATGCATACCATTTGTTCAACATGTTGTCAGATTCGCACTTAATTGACTAGAAACAGTGAAAAACAAATTATTTCAATACATTTGTCAGTATCTCGAATTATTTAGAAACAATGGCATATATATTTATACCAATACACCTACAAAAAATCAGTAAAATTGCGAACGTGTGGGGTGCGAACGGACTTTTCGCAAAATTTGGGTGCGAACATGTGGGGTGCGAAACTGAATGGGGGCGAATGTGGATGGGTGCGAACGCAATTGGGCGCGAACAGACCCGGATTCTTTTCATGACACTTATATGCCACGAAAGTATGAATCTGAGCATGCCGAATTCAACGAATTACTTTCTTTAGTTCCTACAATAAACACTCCCAAAATTTGTGTGCCATTGGCAAATCAACCAGCTATTTTTGTTCCAGATTCAGATGCAATAGTGGGAAAATTGGCTGCTTGTCTCAAATTTGGGAAATACCCCTCTGAGAATGCAATTGTGTTTATTAAAGAATTTGCTTCATTTTAAACTTTTCACAAAATTGACCATGTCGTTGATCAAAGAATGATTGCTGCTTTTCACCTTAACTTAACAGGCCCTGCATTAGCATGGTTTAATTCAATAGATGCGGGAATCAAACGCACATGGACGTAGTTTCTTGCAATTTCCGTAAAAGAAAGATCAGATGATCAATGTCAATGTAACAAAAATCGATTCGATCGACAAACTATCATTGGACTTAATTCGATTTACAATATGCACAGAACTGATAGGAGCTTGTGTCTTCACAGTCCTTTCCGTCTACAACATCTTTAAGCAGAACTCCAAAGAAAACAAAAGTCCATATAGACAAAGCAAATAAGCAAAACTGAAAGAGAAGAATACAATACTAGTAATTTACCGTAGCACAATAATACTATGACGGGATATATAAGTACTGAGCAACGTCAAAAGGATACTACCAAAAATAGACTCAACAACAGTAAAGGTAATTCTTTACAAGGACAAATAAAAAACAGTACAACACGTTCTTTAGATGATAAAAACCGTCAGTGACAAAATGTGAAATAATGTAAAAAAAAAAAGCCGAACAATCGGCCTAATTGGTGACAAAACAATAAACGAAAACAGATATAACGGAAAGCGACCACCGCCTCATCTTCGCTAGCCAAGGATTACGAGAGAGCGGGAGTGGATCGTAACCCTTGGCTAGCGAAGATGCCACCGCCTGTTTAAAACAGTTATAAAAGCCAGCAAAATATTTAACTCCGCCACATTCTGTATCTAGTTTTCCAAAATCAGGAGCCTGTAATTCATAGGTTGTCATTTGTTGCTGTGTATCATATTTATTCTTCGTCAATGCTTATTTTGTACACAAATAAGACGTCAATTTTCTTGTTTGAATTGTTTTGCCCTAATTTTTGTCATTTTGAGACTTTTTATAGGTAAATATGCGGTATGGGTTTGGGTTTTTGTTGAAGGTCTAATAGTGATCTATAAATGTTAACTTCTATGTCATTTGGTTTATAGTGTAGAGTTGTCTCATTGGCAATCACAGTCTATGGAAGAAGCGAAGCGATAAAAATGTTTCTTATATCACATAGCGATATTGTCTAATATCAATTGTAAATATGCAGACATTCCATGCGGAAAATGTTGTTTTCGGCAACGAAAAATAAAGAAAATACGAAATTTAAAACTTAATGTTTAAATAAAAACAACAATTAAGCTTAAATATACATCCAGAAGTTAGCTAAAAGCAGAAGTTTATGTACGTGTAAAATTTAAAGTGCTGTGTTTTTCTTATGTACACAAATAAACAAATGCTATAAATTCTAATATCAATGCGATACTTTTAAAATATCATAGCGGTGTTTTTGCTATGTCAATATTAGTATTAATATTAAACTGCTGTACCTATATTTTGACATTTTTACCTATAATGTCTGTTATGTTCACGCATAGTTGTAAATATAATTGAATTTGAAGTGACTGTCGTACAAGTGAGAGATTTAGCGCTATAAAACCAGGTTCAATCCACCATTTTCAAAATTTGAAAATGCCTGTACCAAGTCAGAAATATGAGTTATTGTTCGTTCGTTTGGTGTGTTTTATCATTTGATTTTACCATTTGATTAGGGACTTTCCGTTTTGAATTTTCCTTGGAGTTCAGTATTTTTTGTAATTTTTCTTTTAAGTAGTATTGTATGGTAATAAGCTGTTTTAAGGCAATTGCTTAAATTCTAATTGTTTTTTGGTAAAAAGTTATCAAAGGTATATAAGGAATATAATTTAATAAATAAATTTGGTGTATTTACTGTCTTCTGATTGGTTAAAATCATTTGTTTTATTTTCAATGTTGTCAATTTTGATGGCGACACGCCCACTCTGACGTTGTGTATTCATACGCCAACATGTGTGTACGTTGTTATTGTTAATATAAATAATATAAAAAGTTCTTTGAGCTTTATTTTTGATAGAAATTTATTTATAATGAATGGCAACAATTTATTTTGATTTTATTGAACCATAAAACTAATTTTTGACTCTTCACATTTTACATAATCCGCTTCGCGGATTATTCAATGTGAAGAGTCAAAAATTAGTTTTATGGTTCAATAAATTCAAAATAGATAATAGCCATTCATTAAATACGCCAGACGCGCGTTTCGTCTACATAAGACTCATCAGTGACGCTCAGGTCAAAATAATTATAAAGCCAAACAACGGTACAAAGTTGAAGAGCATTGAGGACCCAAAAAACCTTTCAAAATGGTAACATCTTTCAAATTTCTTAAATGGTTTTGGAAGCATTTAACAAATCAATGATGGGTTTTATAAACAATGTCGTAACTAAATAGCTAAGTATCGACATTATTGTTCACATATAGAACATCTATTAAATTTCTTAATGAACGCATCGAAACAATATAATACGATATTCTCTAAACACACGCAT
Source organism: Mytilus edulis (assembly GCA_019925275.1). Classification (NCBI taxonomy): domain Eukaryota; kingdom Metazoa; phylum Mollusca; class Bivalvia; order Mytilida; family Mytilidae; genus Mytilus; species Mytilus edulis. The sequence goes on from CM034351.1 coordinate 75,748,559, forward strand.
GTCAGACTTTCTTTATTGGTAACTTGTGCCAAAGATGAATCATACTGTCCTCGTTCAGATTATTCGACAAAATCTGACCAGTACTTTTGAATCTCGTTTTTTATACAAATTAGACCGTTGGTTTTCCTGTTTAAATGGTATAACACTATTAATGATTTAGGTCCTATATAGTGTGGTGTTCGGTGTGAGCCAAGGCTCCGTGTTTAAGGCAGTACATTGGTCTATAATGGTTTACCTTTAACAAATTGTTACTTTGATGGAAAGTTGTCTCATTCGAACTCATACACCATCTTCTTATATGTATAAATCTTTATAATTTCCCCTTAAATTACTGCTTTCCAGTCCTCCAAATCCATCTGACTACTTCATTGTTTCGCATTGTACATCCATTTTCAGTAGTGAACCAGCTAGCACAGGATGACCGCAAGTTTTGCCGATGTTCACAAGCACTTGCCTCAGAAAAAATCCCAACATATCTCTATACCAGAAAGTGCGGTTAATGTACCGAGATATATTTTTTTTTCTGAGACAAGTTCGAGCGTAAAAGGTAAATAAATGACAGGCAATTCAACCTCAACCTAATAACTATTATATTGTAATGATACAAATCAGTATACTCTGGTTTATATATTAATTTATAGTAATATTTGTATATATCATTTACATGTAAAATTGAGAAAGGAAATGGGGAATGTGTCAAAGCGTCAGCAACCCGACCATAGAGCAGACAACAGCCGATGGCCACCAATGGGTCTTGAATGTAGCGAGAAACTCCCGTACCCGTAGGCGTCCTTCAGCTGGCCCATTAAAAAAATGTATACTAGTACAGTGATAATGGACGTCATACTATACTCCGAATTATACACAAGAAACTAAAATTAATAAAATCATACAAGACTAACAAAGGCCAGAGGCTCCTGACTTGGGACAGGCGCAAATTTGCGGTGGGTTAAACATGTTTATGAGATCTCAACCCTCCCCCTATAACTCTAGCCGCTGTAGAAAAGTAAACGTTTGAAACTATACGCACATTAAAATTCAGTTCAAGAGAAGTCCGAGTCCGATGTCAGAAGATGTTACAGGCATTTTCTAAATTTAGGCATTTTGTAAAATGACTGAATTTTCAGGCAATTTATAAAATGCCTAACCTTGTAAGGCATTATACAAAAAGACTAAAAATACCTAGTCATTTTGTAAAATGACTGAAATTTTGAAACAAAATTCCACAAATTGCCTGTTCAGTTTCAGAATTTGTAGAAGAATGATTTCATTGAGACGCATATTACAAAAGGGGACAAAAAACACAATATCTTGTAGATAAAATAACTAATGGATCGATAGAATTAATTTATTTTCCGACCAGGTGCTCCGCAGGGCGCAGCTTTATACGACCGCAAAAGTTGAATGCTGAACAGTTGGGGCAAGTATGGACACAAACTTCAAGCTTGATACAGTTCTGAATTTGGATAGTGATCAAATTCTTGACATGATATGAGTTTCTGACACAAAACAAATGTCAAGATCTTACAAATCTATTATGCAATATTGTGTAATTAAAGATTTCTTCTTCAAACTTTTCAAAAATTTGGAATTTGAGAAATTTGCAAATTTTTTTGGAAATCAACTACCACACCCCTTTTTTTGGCAATAAATCCAAAACTGACATTTCTTTATACATTATTTACAAGTAGTGTAAGGGAAGTAAATCCGAACATACCAAACATTGTTTGTTAACTGTTTTTAAATTACCTCCCTTACACTGCTTTACGATTGTTAAGTGTTTTGTCAGAAATGGCAATGAAAGTGCTTAATTAGTGATAATCCAGGTAGGTTTCTCTAATTTGGTCGAAGTGCTTAAAAAGATTTTTGCGTTAATCAATGAATTTGACAATTATTGTGATAAGTTTTATCATCCAAATATTTTGAGAAATGATAAATAATTATCGATTCTGTGCTTGTGTGAATTTGGAATAAATCAGGAAAATGTATTCTTGATTATTTTTACTCTTCTTTTTTAATTCAGTAATTATCATAAATAAAACTGCTCCAGTTTTCAATTTGTTTTTTTAACAATTCATTCTATAAATTATTTTCAGGCATTTTGTAAAATGCCTAGAAAAATTAGTCATTATGTATAATGACTAAATCTTGCAGGTATTTTAGAAAAGGCCTAAAGTTTTCAGGCATTTTACAAAATGCCTAAACTTAGAAAATGCCCGTAACATATATATAATTTTCTTCCATTTGTATATCATTCTATTCTACTATTTTCATAATAGAGCAGTGCAAGTGCATGGTGGACACTTTTCTGTAATATTTCGATTTACCTAAACAATTGGATTTTTAAATTCATCCATTGACTGGGACAATTTACGTGAACGTTTGTCTGTAACGACCACTGTTCACGACGTACCTACGATAGACATTTAAACTGTGGGGTCACCAAAGGTTTCTTAACGCCTTTAATTATAAAATAATTCGAAAAATTAATCAGGAATAACCTTTATGTTTTGATTTATATAATTGATATAAATCAAAACATCGTGTTATTTCTGATTAATTTTTCGAATTACTTTATTAAGCTGTTGAGAACCTTTGGTGACCCCATAGTTTAAGTGTCTTTAAAAAGTACATAGTGATCAGTGGTCGTTGCATCAAAACGTTCACCTAAATTGTCCCAGTCAATGGATGAATTTAATGTGTCAATCAATGGCCACAGCCACACTGTTTTGAATTTCATTCTATATAGTATATATTTCTAACGTCAAAACATTTACATATTATTTATTTGTGTTCTAAAAAATGATTTTCATGAGTATTCATTGAAAAATGAATTATAACATGCGATAAGGAATGTTATTTTGCACTTATAAATGTCCGCGTGTTCATACGATCGGATACCAGTCAAAAACGAAAGTCAAATCTCTGGCAACAATACATCTGAATGCCCTCACGGTCATGCGATGTAAAAGAGTGTCCAAGCGGCGAGCTGATAATGTTCACAGAGAAATCGACTTACCAACGGGAAAAGTCTTACGATATCTAACTAGAACTGTTTCCTTCTCATTTGTGTCTATGTTAATAATAAATACATCATCTGTTTGACAAGATTTTTCATTCGTGGCATCTGAAGTTGTTAAATATAGTCTGAGGCTAATTAATTGGTATCTTCAACCTCGGGACATCAGCATTTGTACATTTTTATTTGTTTGGAATATTCATTATCAAGTGTTATTGGGAACCGTATTTAATTGTTTGAATGAATGTTTTTTCCCTTTAAAGTAATGATACGTTTTGTCTATTTCGATATTACCCATGTGGATACATGCTATAGCAGTGTGACCTATTTAAAGTAGATGTTTTTAAATTCCGCCAATTCACTTCAATTAAAATTGGTCGGAAAAACCATACGATCGAAAACAATGGACTACGCAGGTTGTTAACACTCACGGTCAACTATCAATAGGGTCAAGCAACATTTTCGAAATTATTAGTTCAAGTAAGCGTAATTTTTTTTACAGGTACTAAATTTTAGTGATATTGGGCCTCAAACATTAAACCGGTCATGAACTATCATGTTTGTGCATTATGTTTGAGGTTTTATTGACATGCATTATAACGTGTTATCGTATTCATTTAATGTGAGATAACTATCGCAGTTATATTACAAAAATATCGTATTCATAAATGTTTGATAATAAAAACACATCGCTATGATATAAGACAAATATCGCGTTGATATAATAAAATATAGCAGTATCTTTGACTTATAGGTGATTTTGGCTTATATGTCGCCCTGTTTTAAGAAAAGAGTCATAATTACTTATGATAAATAATATTCCTTTCTTCATACAAATCTAACCCCGTGAATTCCGGCATAAGTCCGTGAACTTTGGCACGGGTTACATTAAAGTTTTTAGGTCTATAATTGACACTATGGCTGCTTTAAATGCAAGACCGTATAAAAATATATACAAATTTATTAACACAAGTTTACAGTTCGAAAGCTAGGGGAAGACTGCCCAAGCAACAGTTTACAAAACATAAATTAAGTAAAAGATAAGGGTATTAAAACATTATGAAAGGTTCTCATAAAATATAAATATAAATGTCCAATGTTATGTAATAATAATAGGATTATTGTCCTCCGACTCAACTTAGCAAATTAGCGATTATTGCTTCTTTTGAAGTTGAGTGTAAGTTTCGCACTTTTGACAGTCATCGGATTAAGGTGTAAAATAGCAAATCTATAATTAATCTCGTTTGGGTATTTGAAATAAGAAACATTATATTTAAGAATAAAACAAGAAATATTCAGCTAAAACTAAAATGAGAAATATTCAATTTAAAACGAAAGTTCATATAAATATTCAAAACGAGAGTTCATATAACTATTCAAAACGAGAGTTCATATACATGTACATATTCAATCTAAAATGGGAGTTCATATAAAGCACTTTGCGAATTATTGTAAAAGTTCCTTAAGTCACTTTTCTTCCGGTTATAGTCTCCACTACTTCCCCGAAGTGCTCGTCCCGAGCACAATTGCTACATTTCGTATTTGGGTTTGTAATGTTATTTCATCTATGGGTAATTCGTCTTGAGTAAATTGTCTTTGGGTAAGTTCGTCTTTGGGTAATTCATCTTTCTGGTTGCTGAAAATGTGTACATACTGAAAACATCACGAACATAGAAAATGCACATATTGGACCTTTTAAGAGATATACAAAGGGGGTATGTGGAGGGGATAAACATAAAAATACTAGATATTCTAAGGAGGGGGACTACTGACATAAATATATTACTATTCTGAGGAGCGGAACTACTGACATAAATATACTTTACTCTGAGGAGGGGGACTACTGACATAAGTATACTAGATATCTGTTTCAACTTCACAATTCAAAAGAACATGACTCCATTATATGTATAGATCTATAAAACAAATTACGGCTGCTTTTACTATAATCATAAAAGTAGGACTAGATATTCAAGTTTGATTGAAAAATGGGGACAATAATGATCATTGACCCTTTTATGATTCTAAAAAACTACACTATATTGTCTGGAAGGTTTTCGAAAACAATCAATAATTTGAACAGATTATCAGATTATCAGTGGCTATATTTGTACCTTCTAAGCAGGTTTTGATCAAACATAATTATAATGCATTTTTCTGACATGTAGTATACAGGTCGTCACTCCTGTACACCCAAACGGAAACAAGACCACAAGACAGATGACGAGTCCATCTTGCATTCTTGTTTCGCACAAAAACTGTATTATTAAATGATTTTGTTACACCACCGATAATCTTTTTAGAACAAGCTCACACGTGTAAATTCACCTACTTATAACAATAACGACAACTAAAACAATAATTGTGGTTATTTCAGTATACTATAGTCAGTGGTCCTTGTTCAAAGTTACAACCTTCACTTGTGTAAAACACTAGGTTCTATGATACAACAAGGATACACAGACTTTAGTTTTATTTATGGAGGTTTTCTTACTGCCAGTGGCAAATATCTTAGAAAAAGTGATCATTCATAGTTGAATAAAGAAAATAAGTTTTCTTACTAAAATAGATTTCCCAAATGTGGGAATGAAAAACAAAAATAGAACCTATTCTTACATTTATTTTTCAATCGCCTCTTGAACAGTTTGTAATTGCAAACAGATTAAAAATATTTGGATTGGGGAACTATTTCTAGAATTCATAACCTGTCTTTGGTTTATGTATATGGGACTTGTGGAACTTAGTACTACTATGATAAAAAATGATTTTTCTATTCTAATGTATTATATTTAGGGGCAGTTCTGGATTGGGCATATTAATATAATAAGGGTAATGTAAAAATGTGCCACACTTACCATCACTTCTGGGTTGGGTTTGTGGTTTAGGTTTTTTTGATAGCACTGTTGATTTTGACTGGTTCTGGATCCGATCCTATCTGAATGGTCATGTCTGAGCAACATACTTTGGTCTAAGTCCACGATATGTATAAACCGCTCCATCACTGCCGTTTGTCCAGCTAGAAAGCACAATCTGTATTTTCAGTTTCGAACGCGTTAAACTTTTCCAACTTCGGTAACTCCATTTTTGATTTTTGTATACTGGGACTAGTTCATTAGAAAACACTCGCTTGGCTGCTAAGGTTACGGTAATCGAGGAATCCTCCCCAATTATAACCCCGTGAATTCCGGCATAAGTCCGTGAACTTCGGCACGGGTTACATTAAAGTTTTTAGGTCTATAATTGTCACTATATCACTAAAAATATATTGTCTGAATTTGATTTATTTCTAATCGCAAATAGTCCAAATCATCCTGGTTATACAAATGTTAACATTCGTCTGATATTTCCCACAATGCAACTCGTTGATATAAGAGAATATCGCTATTTGATATAAAAAAACATTTATATCGATTCGCTTCTTCCATAGACTGAATCATAACACATCTCCTTATTTTTATATGACATATTAATCTGAAAGTATTAAAGATAGACTTATCTCTCTCTATATATATATATGTAGGACTCTA
>CM034351.1:75755204-75776164 GCA_019925275.1 Mytilus edulis
AATTTTAAAACTTCAGCTTAAAATAATATACTTTGAAAAGGTAGCTGACTTTTCCCAAATTTTTTAAACAAAAAAATTTTTAAAGGGCCCTCACCCTAATATCTATTTAAACAAAAAATAAAGCATATGATGTAGACATTGACAACTTTTAGTAAACAAATCATGCTTCAAATGAAAAAATCATCAAACATAAACGTTTAATTTTTTTTTTGCTTTTTTTGATGATATAAAAAATATAAAGATATTTTTTTTAATTTTGGTATTTAATATTGAGTTTTTCGGGATAGTTTTAAAATCACAAAAAAGGGACATGATAATCTCCCTTTACTTTTTTTTTTCGGGAAATTATTACTTTTTTTTTCTTCAAGCATTTTTTAAATTTAATAAATACCTCGCACGAATCCAACAAAAAGAGGGGAAATTTAACCAACCAGCTTGTTCAGATTTTATTTTAAAATTTCTACATAAAGAAACATGAAAATTCGTTGTCAAAATTTTAACATAAGGAAATGTGGTAGGTTTGCAAATAAAACCCCTTTATTATTTCGATTTTAAGCATCTAAGTGTCATTGAAAAGGCCCTTTCAACAATGTTTCAAACTATAGTGAAAGTCATTTTTTTGTTGTGTAGCATAGCGTTAAGTCAATGTATAAAAAATTGGGATGCAATCATTACGCATCCTTATCAGCTTTCTCTTCAACTTTATGTTTTATGGTATGACAAAAAAGGAATAAATGTGTATCTTTTAAAAGTTTTTCTAAAATTTTTCCCGAGAAATTCTGAAAAATTATTACTGGACTGTCTCCCCGTCTGTTAAAACTTGAAAAACACGGTCGAGATTTTTTTTTTAAACGATCTAACCCTGGGCCCCCAAAGTATATATTTAATTTTTGGAGGGGTAAAAACATATTTTATTTCAAAGGTTTTGAAGGAAAGGAAACAATATACCTTGTTAAAGTTGGTGTATTTTTCCCTTTTTGAACTGTTTAATTTAAGGGGGGGATGTATTTAACATTAAAGCAAATACATACCCACGTATGGAATTTTTTTTAATTCAACATACTAGTTTCTATGAGCTTTTTTCATTTGTAAATTTTTTTTGGATAGTGCTAAGTAGGGGTTGGGAGTCCAATGACCCCTTTTTTTGTCCCCTCATTTTTAAATTTTATGGTTTTTTCACGAAACTGATTGTCCAAAATAATTGCCCGTGTTCCGAAAAAAACAATAGACCCTTTTTCCCTTTTTTTCGTAGAGCCATTCCCCCGTTTCGAAAATGACCTCTGAGTTTCTTGCAAGAAGCGGGAAATTGCTAAGCAATAGGGGTTTAAATTTGGGTCCCTGTTGAAACAAGTACGTTGGTTTTATATGTTACACTGTCAATGCCATATTTGTTGTCAACCCGGGTCAGAAATTGGGTTTTTCTATTTCTTTTTTCCTTATCCCAAAACTTTGCCGGTTTTTTTAATCATTTTTTTTTTTTTTTTGTACTTTAAAGATTTTTTTTGAATTTCGGGCTATGACCATGCATAAGGGATTTAATTAGATTAGTAAAACCCCGGGCACATTTGATTCCTTTTTAGACGATCAGCGATCGCTGGTTTTTTTTTTATCTGTTTTTTTCTTCTTTTTTTTTCACCGTACAGAAAATGAGTTGATCTTTGTTTTTTCTTTCTATATTTAAAAATCCATTCCATTTTACTCTGTTGGAAAGTTATATCATTCTCAATCAAATAAATTTCAAGCATTAAATCTCTTAGTGATGAATAGTATTATTTTCAATTTTTATTTTTGAGACGACTCTTCACATCTTACCTGTACCTGTCGTTGTTGTGCTCAACTGAAAATGTAGACAATTGTTGAAAAGGTCTAGTATTAGAGATTTACGGAAAGTCTCGGATCCGACTGTTGACTCCGATTCTGACAGCTAAAATTACAGGGGTCGTCTCAAAAAAGATTTACAAAAAAGACATCCTGTTTAAATCTTTTGCGCTGGAGTTTAAAAGGTCGTGTGCACTAGTGAAAAGGCACACGCACGGGTTTTTAAGATCGTGCGCATAAGATTGAACCTCCGGTAAACGAACATATCTATATTTACATTGCATTAATGGGGCTCCGCACTTTCGTGACCTTATATATGCAGATATACTTGTTGAAACTATACGACAGTGCAAAGATATCCACAAAGCAAGAATAGAATTTTATGGTAAACTTATCTTTGATATACAATCCATTCTGTCATCTCAATCTTTTCTTTAAATGATGTATTTACTCAATTTTCTGAGCACAGATATTATTTTTATCTTGCAACCGGTGAAACCCCTGAAACAATGCTAGATGTTCTGCAGCTTGTCAAGGACTCATTTACACAATATAATGGGAGACCCCACAAATTATCATAGAAGAATCGGGTCATGTTGTACATTATGTGGCTTCGGTCGTATGCATCATACCATGTTCTCGCGTTGATTTTTAATGTAAATGTTGCCACAGTTCAAGTAGAAATTAATGCGTGCATGCCAATATTTCAAAGAGCCTTGGAGTCGTTCGTGCAGTGGCCGGCTTTGAACGAAGGGAGAGGAAAACGAGGTATTTGGTCTAAACTCCCTGCTGCCGTAGGTACAATCGACGGCACTTCTGTAGAGATATACAGGCCACAAATTGAGCAGAAAGAACTATATATTATTCCGGTCATCGTCACTACTACGCCGTACATACTCAAGTGATAGTTGACAACGAGGGAAGCATTTGCTATGTTGAAAGCGGATTTTTAGGTATCCAAAATGATGCGCATTAGTATAGGATGATGAGACAAATTGAAGCCAATGCACCGCTAAATTTTCAAGAAGAATGTGCATGTGCTGTTGGGAGATAAAATATATCCTAATAATTACGCCATTTACGCGACAACAAATTACTAGAAAAACGTATCACAAGAAACGCAAGAGTAGAATATTTAACCGAGTTATTGCAGACTATAGAATTCTTGTGGAACATGCCATGGGTGACCTTACAAATTATAAAGTGATGGGTACTTTGTGGAGGCACCCAAGACAAAAACTCAGACTGATTGTGGAGACTTGTGCATGATTTGTTAACAAAAGACAAACCTTATTTGAATAATTAAATCTTTGTGTAAAATCTTGTTAAATTATTACTTGCAAATTTTTATTAAAAAAACTAATTATTTAGTATTTTTTTCTATTTTGAGATGACCCCCCTCATTTTACCTGTCAGAGTCGGTGTCAACAGTCGGATCCGAGACTTTACTAGGAGACAAATACGAAAATAAAATATATAGGTTTATCTCTATAACATTATTTTTAACATCTATACATACAGGTTATTAAATACATTGCGGCAGTAATATCCTAGTATCTATGATGAGTTTATATCCAGTGACCAATCCGTTCATAGTAAACACACCGTACAAGACGTCACCAAAGACAACGAGCGGTAATGCTCCCTTTTTCTGGAGCCCCGAAGATTTTTCGGTTTTTTTGGGGGGGAGCAGGAATCGTGTTCTAGTTGCTAGTTTTGTTGAAAGATCTGTGTTGTAACTATTGCTCATAGTCTCACATGCTCTCTGTTCTTAATTTTTTTAATTTGTTTTTATTTTATTTCGAAACTCTTAAATAAAGTCGGTAATGTTTTTGGGATAGATATTTCAAATGAAACTATTGATTGCAAAACTGGTAGGTCTTATTGTTAGATAAAAATCACGTTGTAATCTTCTGTGGTATCATTTGTCATCATTAAGTAGAATACACCGACTATTCCGGAGCAAACAAGCTCAACCTTAGTTTTAATGAGTTCCGTATTGTTCAAACATTATTTTCATTGCAATATTTTGTGAAATTTTGTTTGTTTTTAAAACTTTGGTCATTTTATTGTCAGTCTTTGTTCTACATTATTGTTTGAGTGTCCATCATCTGCAAATTTTGAAATAGACTTTACGATAGTGCTTTTTCATGAAGCTGTATCTGGATTTTAGCCATTCAGAATGAAATAAAACGTCATTTTGAGTGTTTTGAAAACTACAGCAGCAGACAAATCTCGCAGATGAAATGGGGACTTTCTTTTTAAAACTAAAAACAAACAAAAAGCAGTGTTAAAAACTTAACGCAGGAACATATTGATAAATTGATTGTTGTGTATTTAACATCATAAAGAATTAAGTTTTTGGTTGGGTTAAGTTTTAAGTTTTTAGTTTTCTATGTTGTGTCTTGAACTATTATTTTTCTGTTTGTCGTTTATTTCTAAGCCATGGTGTTGTCAGTTTATTTTCTATTCATGAGTTTGAGTGTCCCTCTTGTATATTCCGCCCCTCTCTTATAAGTACGAGGAAAGCCTTAATTTGTCCTAAAACTTAAAATGTGCGACTTTTTGTGAATAAAAATCGTACAACAGTGTCACAATATAATGTTCAAACCATGATGAGGTAATTGTTAACCACTTATTGGTACCGTCATGCTCTTGTAAATAGTGTCTCCATATAAGCAAGACGTTTCAATAATCAGAGTCGTAAAGCTTTCAACAAATAAGAAAGAATAACTTGTTTCCATGGTACATTATATATCTGACATATGATCACAATATTTGTTTTTTAATTACAACGTCAAATTTGCATAAATTAAGATCATTTAACACCGTATTGCAAACATTTATTGAAAATAAATCAGAGCCTTCATTTGCATATCAAACCTGATAACTATATGAATATCGTTTGATGAAAATGATATATGTACATGTATATGAAAAATGCTGCAAAAAATTATTATTAAAAGCAAACAAGGGTGCTGCATGTACTTAAAAAAATCTATAAAATTGCTACAAAGCAGTAAAACAAATATCCTTCTACAGACTGTTTTTAGATTAAGAAACATCTTTACAAAATTATGAAGGAATAAAAACTAATATGAATACTAGTTAAGGTGTCTAATGAAAAATTCAATTGTTTTACGAACTAATTCCGGACAAAGTCGATGCATTTATTTTGGGAATTGATAGTTTGTGGATCATACAATTGATGTCTGACTGTAGTAAGTGTTTGCAGCCAAATAAAGTACGGAATAGGGAAACAAATATAACAAATGCATACACAAAAAAATATTTCTTGTTTAAACAAGTAGACCTTTTGATATAATTTTCGATTAGATATATTTACAAACTTTTTAGAGTCTGCTGATTTTGAACTTATTATAATGTAAACGCATTTGTTTATTGTAGACACCATATGTTCATTTTATACTTTTTAGATCTCATCTGCGTATAACCTGCATCATATTTTATCATTAACAAACCTAAACTTAAATTCAACTTATATCATGTTGATACAACATATAATTATTATGGGCATTGTGTGTATAGATAGGTTGACCAAAAGCAATATAAAGATATCTTTGTAACTAAAACCTAATAGTGGTATTTATCTTGGCAAATAATCCATGGCTGTACTAGATATATTATATGTACTTTTGATACTAACCAAAAGCATTGTGAAAGCGAAAAACAATCATTTTAAATAGACAATCGAGTTCTCACCGAAACTTCTAAATTAAACACAAGACACCTGCGTTCTATTGTTATTACACAATTATGAGTATTTTGTTTTGTTTCAATAATAAAGGTATATAATGCACTACATGATGCTCGATGAATAATGCTTGTTGGATATCAATATTCCATTAGTGTGTTGATATTTTGTTCTCATATATAATCAAACGATTAATATAGTATGTCTTGCACAAATCGATTTTCTTCATCTATAGTATTCTTTAATACCATGTGCATAGCATCAACTGTTTGCTGCAGATGATATCGTCGTACAAAATTTCGGCCCAATGTTAATTCCAGCAGTGAACGTCAAAGAAATTCCTCACAATAGAAATAAACTTAACGATGAAAACACTGCTAACATTTATTATTCCCAATCATAATATTCTGTCCGGTTCCGGCACAAAATAGACGCAAATATTATTCCAAGGATCTGTAAAATGTAATGAAAGAAGAATTAAAATATGTTTATGCTGAGGCGGGAATATTTTAAATGAATAAATTCGATGAACATTTTAAAAGAGCTTAAACTACATTAATACACTATAGTGACAGTTTGTTCGTGTTAAAAATAACATGACAAATATAGATAAAACTTTAGTGCTTAAATTTTGAGTGCATAGAAACGTCGCACGCTACTGGTGTTACTTTGGTAAAATCACGGACAAGACACATTCATCTTATTAATTTTTAAACATAAAAATAGATATTATAAAGTGTTGTATATCATTTTAAAGCTTTTAAACTCTTCTTTCAGATTATTGCAATGTTGTATAAGTAACAGACCAATTTCATTCATTAAAACTCAATAAAACCTTTCTTTTGCAATATGATTTCCTTGTCCCGCGTTACACTTTTAGTTTTGTGAAATTCTGAATACCGTAAAAAACATATAAATTTTATTACCAAACGATATAAAAGTTTGTCTAGAACAAGCAATTCATAATTGGGCGATGACGTAATGTCGATTTTTTTCTCTCGAAAAGACGGAAATATAAAAAAAAGTGATCAAGATGATACAAATTATGTGTCCCATGCACGAAAGGTTGCCGTAATTTTTGTTAAATTGTCCCAAAAAAGGGAATTCCAGAGCAATCCCCATGTCGAAAGTAAATAATTCTTATACTAGTATTTTGTACAAAGATCACACTTTCGCCACATGCAATAATAAGGAATTTTAAAAATAAATTCTTATTATTCGAGTTGAATAGCAATGTCCGACATTTTGTCCCCTTCAAACCAAATTAAACGTAGGGTTACGTTTTCTGTTTTTTCATGATGTTTATTTAATACAGTGCCATTCGCTACATGAAAAAAAATTATAATGGATAAAAGTACAAAAAATTATCTCTTTTTTGATATTAAATTCACATAAATTAAATCTAATATACGAGATATCAGATAAAACTAAAATGTCCGATACAATGTCCCCACATACGATTTTGACGTTATTTAATAAAATATACTTGTAACGTTCCGTCTAATTGTCATTATTGCGGATTTGGAATACGGCTATTTTATTTTGTTGATTTGGAATACGGCTATTTTTTTTGTTGATTTGGAATACGGCTATTTTATTTTGTTGATTTGGAATACGGCTATTTTATTTTGTTGATTTGGAATACGGCTATTTTATTTTGTTGCTTAGTAAGAAAACTTTTAAATTAATGTTTTATGTTGAAGCTCTACCGATTCATAGAGAAGGGGTTGGGAGAGATTTTCTCGCGAAACTGAAGTGTTTTCCGGACTACATGTATAAAAGTCGGATCCGCTATAATACAAATTAATAGAAAAAAAACAGCAATAATAATTGTTCCCTCTAATTCCCTTGCATGTATTTGTGCAGAACGGACATGCTAGATATGCCGTAGTCCTTTCGCCTTGACATTCTGGAGTGCAAAGATGAGTGCATTTGCAGTGCATATGATAGTTTATCCATAAAAAAGTAATCGATTGCCTTTATAATTAAAATGTATATTATATAAAACAAATGGTTTCAATTCAAGTTACTTTTTTATTTTTAATTTGTTAATAAAACTAAAGCTTAACATCTTTTATCTAAGAAAAAAACAATTAATCCTTTCTTAGGAAAAAAAATCAATCCTTTAAAATTTATTGTAAAAAGCCATCTGAACAACATGCATTCCAACGTTTTTATTTTGGCTTACGTCTTTAAGTGTGTAACGTTAGGTGACACCAGTATCGTGCGACGTTTCATAGCATATTGTATCCAATGGACAGTACCTCGAATTCCAGGTCATATGATTTTGACTTACATATAGTTTTAATCGCATTTAACTTAAAACACGGAGTCAATCTGTATCGGTACAAATGTTGTTCGTGACTTTTTTGTAACAGATTTTAAAGGGATATTGTATAGTCCCAGTCATGATAAAAGAAGTGTGTAAAATATTGATATTAAAAAAAAAATATTGGTCATCAATTTAAATCTATTTTGTAACACATATTCATAGAATGAATAATTTTTCAACATGTTAAGATTCACATTATAACCATAATAATATTGTACAATTTGGTATGGGTTTTTAATGAAGCCCTTTTGATTTATCAACAATCAAATACGTTTGCTTGTTACTTGTAATACCTTATATTTATTAGTTTTATCTTCAAAGAGAAGAAACTTCTATTTTGCTTTTCGTAAATAAAATATAATATGTCAAACTTACCCCAAAACATGCTATACCGCCAGCTACTCCTACCAACACAGCACTATTTGTAATAAACCAATCAAGTATCACCGTATGACAACCCTATAAAAGTAATACAACAGTTGTTAAAGTATATTTTGTATAGGGTTATATGTATCAATCCGTCCAAAAGACTACACTTTCATTAATACTGGATAATTTAGCACTTATGTTGTGTAACCGTTTCATATTGCAGGTTTATTTTGATTCTCGTGAAGATAAAAGACAAGGCAAGGTAAAGGCAAAAATTATTAAATCTAAATAGCATTAACCATAAATCACATCACATCACATAATGGCTAATACGAAATATCTTAAACGGCTAATAGAATTTCTAGCAACTGTATGCATTTTATGTCCGACAAACAAACATACGTAAGTTGTTTTGTTGATTTTGTGTTTGCATTGTGTTATAAATCGAATTTGTTTGTTCATTGTTTGTTTTCATATGTCTTTTGGTTGACTAAAGACATTTAAAATAATATTTCACAGTGTGTATTTCTATGTTGTGATGTTACACTATTGTTTCAGGTAAGGGTGAGGGTTGATACCTATTGGAGCAGTTAGACCCGCTGTGTTTGTTTGCACCTGTCCTGGACCGGGAATCTTGTGTTCAGTGGTTGACGTTTGTTGATGTGGTTCATAGATGTTTCTCGTTTCTTGTTGTTTTTTTATATATATAAGACCTTTGGTTTTCCCGTTTGAATGGTTATACACTAGTCATTTTAGGGGGGCCTTTTAAGCTTTCTGTCCGGTGTGAGCCAAGGCTCTGTGTTGAAGACCGTATTTTGACCTATAATGGCTTACTTTTATAAAAAAAAAAAATGACTCGGAATGAGAGTTTTCTCATTGGTACTCATACCACATCTTCTTATATCTATATATGGCATCTATGTTTTTTTCAAAGACGATATCAGCATTGTCATAATGCTACACTATTGATTCAGCAAAAAAATGCATCCGTTTAATTCGTTGTGTAAGATGGAAAAGGCACAGTTGACGAATGATGAAATAATTATATCATCGTTTGAACTATCTTCAACAGTAATGCATTATATCTACTATACAAAGGTAAATAACTCGAATACATTTAAATATATGAAATAAGAAATAGTTTGTCAAAGGAAGATTTTATAGATTTAGACACAATCAATTTAAGTTGTGTCAATATTTCAAGGGTTTTTGTTTTGTAATTGTAATCAGTGTTTTATTGTGTAAGTTTTGAATAATGGACTTTTGCATTATGCACCAATATAAACAAAGTGCATTCGATATCATTTATATTATCGTTATTAACCAATAATTCATTATCTTGATGGAGGATCACGTGTCATTTTATGGAACGATTTTTCATCTCCCTTAACTAGCATTAGAAAGAAAATTTGACTTGGTATTTTTTGCCCCTCTTTTATGAGGAGACATAACTGATATTACAAAATCATTGTGATATTCCATTAAGGAGACAAAATGAAATATCTCTTCGACATGAATGTTGTCTTTTTTAATTCACTTATAATTTTTCTATTGTCCAATTGGTATATTCGTATTCGAGAAAACGGTTATGATGATTTATTATTAATATTAATTAATATCCAAAAACGAATTAATCGATTATTGTCATTGACGAGCTGTTAAACAGTTAAATCATATAAATACCGAACTCCATAGAAAATTCAAAACGAAAAGTCCCTACTCAAATGGCAAAATCGAAAGCTCAAACACATCAAACGAATAGATAACAACTGTCAAATTCCTGACTTGGTACAAGCATTTTCTTATTTAGAAAATGGTGGATTAAAACTGCTTTTAAAGCTAGCTAAACCTCTCACTAATATGACAGTTGCATAAAATTCATTATATTGACAATGTGTGGAAATACTTTTAAAAGTCCAAAAAGATTGTCTTTGTTCATTTTGACTTTTAGCTACAAACTACAGTAAAAAAAGTGACTTTCAATACAGTGTTGATCATTGCTGAAAACCGTACGATGACATTTGGATGCTTACATTGAAATAATATAGATTCTGATTCGTATAAAATTCCTATAACTAGCAAGGAATATCATGCTTAAAATTAGACACGTCCACATTCTGTAAAATATACTAATTATTCCTTCCATTTTCGATAACCAATCAAAAGCTAACCAACGTTATGTTATGAATTGAACATTCATCAAATATTTTGTATTATTTCCACGTGGTCTATAAGAACGCATGTATTGGTACCAGACACCAGACCAAGCCTCTGATACTTTACACTTTGACTTATCTTGACCGAAGACAAAATAATATTATCGTAAAATCCATATATTAAATTAAAAAAAAAAGGTATTAGCTAAAGTGTCCAGTTACAACTTTTGTATACCTCACTATATAGTTGAGATGGAAATTCAACCCGCAGTTCAGCTTCCTTCTGACATTTTGCGATATTGGATTTACAACAACTCTCTGGAACTACCCATGAACTCTAAAAAAGAAATAGAAAATATGCCTATGATATTCCAAAGACATAAATAGAAAACCATTTAAGTGCGGTTTTTTTTTAATTTGTATTGGCAACCTACCTTGTTTTGTATATAGAATCAATGTAGACATGGAAATACGTAAACACAAACATAACAGCAACACGACGGGTGCCATACATGGCGCATAAATTGCTTACTTTATTATAGAGGACCCTAGATCACTCTCGATTTTTTAAAAGGGGTATATAGTGCTTTGTTGACTTTTGTTTAATTATTTATTTATTATTTATTTTTACCAGTTGCGTTGTCTGTAGGAGGTCCGAGACCACAATTGTCGTCCCTTGATTTTCGTTGTTCACAAATATAGTCCCTAGTGTTGACAGGGAAATATAGTCCCTAGTGTTGACAGTAAATTACTTGCCATTAATTTTTATACCCCTTCCAAATTTATTTCTCCATGTTTAATGCCTCAAATTGCAAGTAGGGGGGTGAAATTACACTGTAAAAAAAATTGGGTCCAGAATTTTAAAGGAAAGTAGTGATTTGGTCCAGGTGAAAAAGGTTGAAAAATAGCACTTCGGAAGCTGTCAAAAGATTTCAAGACGCCCTAAAGATAAAATTGTCCATATTTTGAGTTAGAGACGATGAAGTTTTCTATAATTTTGATATAATTTGTCCCAAAAGTAGTGCAACACACTGTAAAAGTTTCTTTGAGAAAGCGCAGGTGGGATTTTTTTTATTTTCATTTATGTTCTAAAAGAAATGCACTACGAAATAATTGTGTTCTCGGACCAGTAAATGATTATAACTACTGCATTATTGAAGAGATACACATTTTCAGAGTAATTAACTATTCATTAACAAAACCGTGTTTGCTTTTCTCTGTGCGTTATGTTATAATCTCTTTTGAAGCAATACAATCGGCGAGGATCATTCTACAACAATGAGTCATACAGCTAATAGATTTTTAGTACATAACAATTATAAACATCTTAAGGAACTGCTTTATACGAACTGTTTAGCCTATTGTTGTGATACTTTGTATTTGTAGATATTTAGTACATTGTTATAGATTTTGAAACTATCAGTTTCTTTCCTATTTTTTTTATTTTGAAAACGATCTTAGCGTCCCGTGTTAAATAAAATGAAATTATTTCTAAACAATTGCTTTTTTTGTGTTTTTCAAAATATAAATCCATCGCTGATATATTGGATCATTAGTAAACTGTTATTGCCTTTAATTCAAGTATAACATATCTTCAATGATTTTCAGTTTGGTTTTTTTCTGATTATTTCAAAAGAGAAATATTTTATGTCTTGACTCTTTAAAATTCTGTTTTTAAAAAAGTACGATAACTTTTGGTTAATTGTATATCCCGAAAAAAATAATTATGCAGCAGAATGATAAAATACAAAAACGTATTCCTTAAGTTTTTCAAAAGGGCTTGCATTTTAAATGATAAGCAAACACACTATAGAAACTAACGTAGAACCCTAAGTATCAAATATAAAAAGAAAAGACATAATAATCTACCTTTCTAGGTTTCTTTATAACTGCATGTTTTTCTTTCGCAACTTCAAAAGGTTCTTGGGTATTTCTTCCAGGAACGTTAGCGTTATTATTCAAATAAAATACAAGAATTGTTCGTTTGGTCTTCTAGTAAGCAGTTACTCAAACAATTTGAAGAGATAAAATGTGACGTGTGTTTCGCTATGCCATGAACAGTTATGTAATTAAAACAGATTTGTAATTTTATGCCTTCTTCATAGCCTTCAAGACTTTTAAACTACTTGTTTAGACTTTGTCATTGATACTGTCGTATTAAAGTCGTTAACCTGCACTGGACTGCTTTCAAATAACCATATTTATTCTACAACGATGGTGGTTTTATAATGTAAATAACGTTACCTCTTGTCCTGTCCTGAACTGAATACTTTCTTCGTATTCTGAATAATTCCTAGATCCACAACACTGGAACTGCAATACATAATGTTTTGTTTTATATTTTGGCGTGGCACAGATTGTTGAATGTATTTGCAAAGAATACAGAAAAGGAAATAACGTCATAATGTTGATGTATACACTAAAAAATATAACACATTTTGAAGTAACTGGATTAGTTTACGTATATGTGCTAGATCAAATGACGGTTGTTTAATGATTAATGGAAGAAATGTATTAGTTGCAGTCGTGTTCATCAATTGGGTTTACCACTATTTGTTACACATGTATGAATAATATATAACAGATAGCAAAAGACGCTATAGATAATTTTAAAAGACACATGCCGCTGGAGCATGCACCAATAGAGTTAACCTCAAAGTATGTCAAAGTTTAACATTAAGTTAACTTAGCTGGGATTTGCTATTCTTTTTTGGGGGGTCCCTTTGGGTTATGTTGTTCTTACTTGTACAACAATTTTCTTCACGTTTTTATTTTGGATGTTCCTAGTGAGAGTTAACACTGGACAGCGCTTAGGATGCAACAAATTTAACAATAAATACTTTACTGGTATATATTGTAGATGATTTTAATTTAAAAAGTACCTGTTTCTGTATGTAATCCATAGAAGAATTATTGTCTATCGTGTAATTTCTCACTTCTGATAGTAAGTGAGTATGGAACATATCTTCAAGCTGAAATAATAAAAAATCTTTATCACATATTTGTTACGAATACGTTAGGTTTTGCAATAACCTCAAAATTGCCCGGGGGGAAATAGTATATTGGTTATTGTGCCCCGATTCTAAATGACGTGACGTCATTGCATCATTAACGACAATTGATAACACTTTTGTGATTAAATGTTTAATATTTTATCTGTTATGTTTCATTAAATTGTTATAATTTATTTTTTACTCTTATCTGTAGAACTTTAATATGTGATAAATAGATTATAATATGTCTTTTCCATATTGGTCCTGGTATCATCCCTCGACCCATATCGTCCCTCGGCTGAAGCCTCGGGCAGATATGGGAGTCTCGGGATGATACCAGGGCCAATATGGAAAGGGCATGTTATAATCTAAACTTATACAACTTGATTAATATATATATATACCTGTTTTATCATTTTGTTATTTCCATGTAATTATATAAAGCAATAAATAAGACATATCATGATATATAATTAATATACAGTTTAGTTTTATTTGATCTAAGCCATAATAGTTACAACCAATAAACAAAAAATATCACAGAAATGTAAGGTATAATTAATTGTTATCATCAACTATTTTTCATCAAAGTTCTCTAGGCAGTTTATCGTACCACATTATTTTTTTGTTTGTTGCTTTTTCTTATGATAAGAGATTAACATACAATTCAGAACGTCATTTTCCAGAATCGTGTGTTCCTTTAGATATTACTTATTTTTAGGGTTGTCCAGCTGACCAATCTCGAGTTGTTATTTCTTGAATTACTATACCGGTTGACCCAAGGTCAATCGGTGTAAATGACGTAATTGAACAACTTATTCTTTCTGTGCGATCACAATATAAGCATTGTGACACACCAGGGAATGTATGGGGAATTGCAGATATGAAACCAGTAATCATTCTATTCAATGGGCTTTCTTTGGTTTATATGTTCTAATGCTACTTTGTCCTTTTATCGGCTGTTTACTTTTGATACTTGAAATAGTTTAAGTTCTATCATTCGTACAAGTACCCTATCTATTGCCAAAATCCATCATAATCGCTTAAATGCTAGGAACTAATTACTTAAATTATCCATCGCCATAAGACATGTATATTGAAGCTGAGAATCATTAGACAAGGACATTATCTTAACGTTTCCTCTAACATGCAACGGAGTCCTGTATTTTTGGGACTGTTAAATATTAAGTCAAACAAATTACTTTTGTTTTAACATGGTTAAGTTCTGATAATCTTCAGTTAAGAAGTGCATAAAGGAATAGAATGAAATTCCATACAGTGTGGCTGTGGCCATTGATTGACACATTAAATTCATCCATTGACTGGGACAATTTAGGTGAACGTTTGTCTGTAACGACCACTGATCACTATGTACTTTTTAAAGACACTTAAAATATGGGGTCACCAAAGGTTCTCAACACCTCAATAAAGTAATTCGAAAAAATTAATCAGAAATAACACGATGTTTTGATTTATACCAATTATATAAATCAAAACATAAAGGTTATTCCTGATTATTTTTTCGAATTACTTTATAATTAAAGGCGTTAAGAAACCTTTGGTGACCCCACAGTTTAAATGTCTATCGTAGGTACGTCGTGAACAGTGGTCGTTACAGACAAACGTTCACGTAAATTGTCCCAGTCAATGGATGAATTTAATGTGTCAATCAATGGCCATAGCCACACTGTTTTGAATTTCATACTATTAAAATCTGTACAATACAGACCGCACATACAACCAACTTCGAATTATCCGCCCAAAAAAAACCCAGAAAAACAAAGCAACAAACTTACAACTAAAAAAACACAGTCAAGATAACCTGACATGGTACATACATGAAATGTACATACGTTCCCAGTCTTACGTGTGCACACTCATCCTCTTTCTAGACTTTACTGTGTACAATTAAAACACACAATAAAATATCTCCACAGTGTGGCTAACCAAATAACAAACGACAAATTTGAAAGCTAGTTAAAGTAAAAAGCCTTTGTCTCAAAAAGTGCACCTACTATCAAACTTAATGACAGTCAAATGTAAGTATCATGAAAATGACAAAGTGTATTTTACTATCTTGTGTGTAATGCAGAATATCAGTTAGTTTGCCTTTTCCAATATTTCTTATTGATTAACACGTGTTTAACTACATTTTCAATCTGACAAATATCAGTTTGTTCCGATAACCAATCAAATACGACCGTTACGGCTAATAAACCAAAGATACTATTTGCATTTATTTTAAGATAAATACTTATTACGTCAGTAACTATAGATAACACGTCACTATGGTTCAAATTGCTTGTCAAAGAGTGGGAAATGATATTTCCTTGAGTTCTAATCTAGTAATTACTTAAACTTTATTGCAATGTCTAACCTTATGATTGCAGGCAATACAGAGGGCCCTCATGGGGTTTTTGATTATGTGATTACTTGGCCGTTTTGTTAATGATTATTTGATTATTAAGCCAAATATTTCATGATTATTTGATTACCTAGGACTGTATTTTTAGTTTATGATTATTTGATTACTAAAGATAAGCAAATATTTAATGATTATGTGATTATATTGGCAAAAAAATGATGATTATGTGATTACTAGTACCCCCCCCATGAGGGGCCTCAATACACATTAAAAACGATTTACTAAAAACTCTTTACTATAATATTAAGCTGAATGATAAAAGAAGTGAAAAAAGCAAATGAAAAGACGCCCTCTAAAGCCTTACTTATAACTCTAAGAACATGAGTTCTAACAAAAAAAATATATACCCATAAACTTAAATGTCGTGACACAAATAAAATAGAGTTCATGATATTGCCTATTATATATCTAGTGTTTAATTATATATGTGAATTTTATTGTTCTGTTGATTGAGATAAAAGAAGGTGGTGCTCAATAATTAAGTTTAACCTCGTCAAATGTCTGTCAATACTGATGTGATGTTTAGGAACAATATACATCTTGACATCATTGGTTAAAAAATAAGAAGATGAAGTATGATCATTGCCAATGAGACAACACTTAACCACAGACAAAATGACGTAAAAACTGTAGATGCCTAATGCTGAGTATTAAATATATCTATGTGTTTTGTGAATTGTGTTGTTTGGGTTGCATGCCGTCTTATCAAGGTAAACATCATGTTCTTTATTACTTTAACGCATATTGAAGAATCAATCACAATCAGGTTATTCGTGTCCTTCGTTCCGGAAAGTAGGATTCCTTTTCAATAATGTACTTTCACGTTTCCATAACATGACAAAAATGGCTAGTGGGATAAATTACTGTTCAGACCGTAACGGTTTTGAAATTAAAAAAGAGAGGTTTTCATAAATGAACTACATGTTTTAATCGTAACTAAATTGATACTCTTCTATGAATGTCATTATTTTGGTATTACTTGAATGTGCATTTTACTTAATTGTTGTTCTATTTAAAACATCTATAAACAAAATGGTATATTGGAAAAAACAACATATTGTTACTTACATCTGCTCTCTGAATAGCTAAATAAATCCCTGCTGCTAATTCTGCTAATATCACAATAATTAAACATGTAATATACTGAAACAGAGAAAAAAAAGTATTTGTTTTATGCAAACTTAAAATTTGAATCAGAATTGGTAATCGGTGGAAGGGCTGAATATAATTCAAAGCAAATAATGTTACGGACATTAACAAAACTACAAAAACAGACAAAAATCGTATATACAGAGAAACGTATGTTATTTTAATTCTCTATTTGCTGGGAGGATTTAACTCATGTGTGTGCATGCGAGAGTCTCGCTTGAGTGTTTTAGTGCGTGTGTCGGTATGTCCTGAAAACTTTTATTTCATCTTTTTTAATTAATATATAAGTGAAAGATAAATGATATTTTTCACACATAAAAAAAGAAAAAACTAATTTAAACAAATTCTTTCTCATAAACGCGTCAAACTTATATAAAAATATGTTAACAGCTGACACTTTTCAGCTTATGACGTCATTAGTGGTTACTTACTGAATCAGTTTTACGATCAGACACCTTTTTATCTAATAAGCTAGACAGTGAATATGAAATAAATTTTAGTGGTAGAATTAGATCAATACCGATTAAGTATTAACAGGTAATTAAGATGTACTTTTCGGTTGAAATTTGTATTTATCTACAAGTTTTCAGAATGAATTTTAAGAAACAACTTAGAGATATGAAGATGAATGCACCCCAATAGATTTTCATATACCTTTCATTTATTTACACTGGTTTCGAGAGGAGGCTTATGTAACTCGTAGAGTCTGTAGAAGCCTCTATACTTTGCTGTTATAATAGTTGTCTATTGAAAAAGTGATAACGATTAAACTTTTTGTCGTGTTTGGTTTTCTGTGGTTTCTGGTTCATCAATAAATCGTTGTCAAAAACATTATTCTGTAGGACTGTCATCAGGAACATTTTGTACACTTGAAACCAAAGACTTAAAAACAGTTTTAAAGGGTTTCAATGATGATGAGTTGTCTGAAAATTGATAACTAGAAAGAATTTTTTCTTTAAACATGTTTAGTTTCATTTGATTTCTTAAAAAATACTACACACGATGACGACAAAAAATATTGATTATTGCTCAAAAATCTTTTAGACCAATGCTATGCGTAATGGTTTGAGAACATAGACGTCATTAAATTTTAAACACGACGATTATTAACAGTAGGGGGAGAGGAGGGGCAGAAAAAAAACGTTCACCTCTAAATTCTACTTACCACTCCAAGCATACAAAAGCTCTCTCTAATGGCACCACAGCAACCACAGAAACCCGTTAGAAATATAAATCCACCAGCTGCTATTAAAGCATAAGCGGCAGGAAAAATAACGTCAGATGGTAGATCTAACTCTAACTGTACTGTATCTTCTAGTTTCTTATATATGTCATTGTCAAAACGTAACCATAATCCTATTCCTAGCAGTCCTCCACCACATACCTTTAAAAATAATAGGTTTTATGAAATTATTTAAAAAAAACTAAAATAACAATATTCAATCAATTAAATATATTTAAGCATATACGTTTTTCAATACACAATATACTAACACGTCTGTAGTATAGTAAAATCACAAAAATACTGAACTCCGAGGAAAATTCAAAACGGAAAGTCCCTAATCCCTAAAATTGAGCATTTAGTGAGTGGTGTATCTTTTGACTTTTGTGTACGGAAAAAAAATAGCTAATTTTTTTAGGGATAACCCATGAAGCTCTGAAGCTTGTTTCCAATGGGGGGTCCCTTCATGTAAACATCTTATTCTGATTGATGAAATTAAATATTCAATAGCAACATTTCTTGCCACCATTTTTGCGACGGTATTCATCTACTTTAAACGCATATATATTGATATATATAGTAAAGAATAGTTCTGATTATCATACCTTTATTGAAAGGTTCAAAGCATTTGTCAGTAAACACAGAGAAACAAGTCAAAAATATAGGGGTTCTGCGAGTAAAGCTTACAAAATGCTATTCCAGTCCTAATCCTTGTAGACAATCAGATAAATCTTATTCGCGACACACACTCTCATGTTGTGGTAAATAAATATACAAAGTATCCATAATGTCCTTTGAGGTACCTAATCTTCATAACTTTTATCTTGAAAGTTAATTTTCTGTTTGTTGTTGTAATAGATGCATTCAGATTTCACTTACCCAAAATAAGAAATTAAAAACAATTAGGAGATATCTGGAGCATTTCGCACAATTTCCCTCTGCCATGATGGGTGTATCTGAAAATTGAAGAAAGACTAATTGAAACAAAATATTGCGTTTCTGTGACCATGTTGACTTAGAATTCGTTTTTAGTAATAATCTGCTTTATAAAACAGAGAGTGAAAATTTGGAATGTGGCAAAGAGACCACAACTTCGACCAAAGACTAGAAAACAGCACAAGGCCACCCATGGGTCTTCAACTCACTAAGAACATTCATATAGTTTTAGTTTTCCTCAATTTAGATATTATGGGACTTTTTTCTGCGTATATTTGGGATATAATGCTAAAGATTATATATGATTTATTAATATTATATTGCAAAGATTTTTTTTAAGTAAAACCTTAACAGTAATAAACGAACCTGGAAAAATAAAATATTAGTTTTTAATCAGGAGAAAACTTCCACCTATTAAATTTAAGACAAAATACATTTAAAACTGAATGAACGTAAACTATCTGTATACAAAAACATGTGATTCACTTGGTATTTGTCGTGCAATATTGAAGTGTCTATATTTACCAGGAGCTGTAGGTGGTAATATTATGGAAATTATAATAAAAAATAACTATATGCATTTGTCTGCAGGTAGCTAATGTAATACTCATTAAAAGATGGTTATTTATCTTCTCGGTAACGTATTTGTAGCAAGATGGCTACGAAGAATATATGAAATGAGAAAACCAGACACATCTTCTATCTATTATATATCAAGGAGTGCACGTAAGGCACGTTCATAACCGTCATCAAATATTCTTTTGGCTGTATTGAAATAACACGAAATTTAACAGTTGCTACTTTTCATATTTTACGAACATTAATTCTTCTACTATTAGTGGAAACACGTGCATTTTGTTCCTCCTAGTAGTGACATATCTGTGCAACTATGAGTAATGAGATTATCTGTTTTTGCATGAAGGGCAATAATGAATTGACCAGCTGATGAAATTTTTCACCTTGAAGCTAATTTCTTGAATAGAGTTTGGTAACCTGTAAGTTTAGTCTCAGACTTTAGACGAAATTGTGATCGCGGTCATTAAACTTTTAAAATTTGAAAACATGCTCCTTTAGTAGACCTCAAACACTATTTTGTCATTGAATTCCGGTTTCAAACATGCCATAGCAATGATTGCATGTAATTGTCATTGTTCTCATAACTGCCGAGGAACGGAACTGACAGTTATTTGTAAACATTTCACTGTTTCATAACTGCAGATGTTGAAAAAGATCACATTGATAAGAAAACCAAGTATATATATATTGTTGCAGATCTTGTGCTGATATTTGATTCATAGAAATTTACCAACTACAATCTTTCCAAAAAACTTGTCCGAGTTTAGAAACAGAGGTGCGTTTTCATCAGTAGATTTTCGCACGAGTTCTGATATAATTTTAGATTTTCAGTCAAGTTGGGCTTAGGATCTATTTTAGGTGGAAGTTGTTTATTACTACGAAAATTAAAAAAAAAATTATTATCACTTGGTATTTTCCGGGAAATGCCTAGGTACACGAAGTCAGGAATATGACAGTTGTTTTCAAGTCGTGACGTTGGTTGATATACCCAAACGTTTGTCTATGTCAGGTTGGTTTTTTTCAACTTTTCAGCTTTTCGATATAGTTCGGAGTTAAGAATTCTTGTACACCTCTATTTATATGTTTGACATTTTCTTCATTACAACAATGGTTTTCGGTGAAATTCGTCTTCAGAATTTATTGCTGTCATTCTTATCCAAAATTCAAAATGAACAACGGTGGTCTGATTGAACAGACAATATTTGATAGGTAAAGTTGGTATGATTCGTAAATGCACATAGTAAGAGGGTTTCATTTCAGACCAAAATA
>CM034351.1:75776264-75820307 GCA_019925275.1 Mytilus edulis
TGCGATGCATAGCTTAATATGTGGTATTGACAACTGCCTGTTTGTGAGGTATGTATGTCAAATTCTACAATTTAGTAATATCCTTTTGCCTCAATTGATTTTGCCAGATTTTAAGGACTTCTGTTTGAATTAACCTTGGAGTTTGGTATTTTTGTTCATACTTTTTTACTGTTGAAGTATATCCTGTATATCATATTGTTCACGTAAATTGACAAATTCCATCTTGGAAAGCTAAATCATTTTTTAATTTCAGTTTAATTTCCTTCAAGAATCTTGGAAGTTTTGAATTTCGGAAATAGTTTCATTTTGTTTTATAAAACAGTTTAATCTTGTAATTTAATAAATTTTGTAAGAACATCACATTTACAGCCCTAGTGCCATTCTACTTTATAATACATGTACGGGTATAGTCAATACAATTAATGTGCTTTGGAAAATTGCAATTGACGAATTCACCTTTAGATACGTTTGGGTAGTTGGGTTGCTGCTTCATTGACGTATACCTAAAAATCTTAGTTTTTTTATACTGATGAAAGACAATAATAATAATTCAGACAAGAATTGAACAGTATCAATTAGTAGTGAATATTTCCAGAACGTTTCATATACACCTAGTCACCAAGGAATGGTTGTTGAACGAACGACCAGACATATTGATCTATAGACACCCCTGTGTAATAACAACCATTAAAGTGAAAGTTTTACATTTAAGCTGATTTAATCTAACAAAAGCTACATGGGCAGTTGTATTTTTTTTTTAAATTAGATAATTACATCAGATTAAATAACAAATAACATTGACATCCACAAAGAAGATGAATTGTTATAAACAATTGATATGCAACTTATTTGGTAATACATATATATATTTGATTTGTTACTTTATTTTGATATGACGATGTCCACGCTAATAACTTATTCGCTCTTTTTTTCTGTTGTTTTTTGTTTTAACGCATCCATGTTCTATTCCAAACAAAGCATAAGGTAAACTTGGGTGGCTCCACAAACGTTATATTTTGAGCGAAGCTTGGATTTAAAATCAACTTTTTTGTAGAAGTTCTTCGGTATGCAAATAGTGTAATGCTGGCATTCCCCCCTTTTTGTAGTAAACCTATGTCTGTATAGTTTCTTGAAATTATTGAGAATAAACGATAGTTGTTACTGAGATGTTTAATGTTGCAAGTAATGTAAGACTTGTAATATGCTATTTTGGCTGTTGTTTCCATGATACGACAGATTTGTGTATGTTAGTTTGTGGAAGAAGTTTTATTTCACGTACAGATTCCGTATTTTCGCGGTAGTTACCTTATTATACTATAAACTCAAATGAAACTGCTCTAATGATCTACTAATAAATTTAAAGTCAAAACCTATCTTTATTGATGAAGATCAATCCATGTTTACAAACAATATCAACATTACGGGAATTTCCCTTATGTGATCCATGGTTGCCGATTGGTAAACAATATGTAACAAGCTCTGACATTGGTCAGTCAATATCCTAAGCGACATCTCACGAGAAGTCACGAGACCTTTAGATTTAAATCATATTTCGAGCTGCAGTCATCGAGGACAGACGTGCCTCTGTCCTTCCTTTAAAGATATTTTCCCGGGCTCGTTCAGAACGTGCTTTATTTTATATACGAAAGATATCCGAGTTTTCATTTATCGGTTCAATGTAATTATATTTTATTTTATTTATTAAATTTAAGGTGCGCTCGATAGCTAATGATGTTCAAGAATGAGTTATTTTTGTTTAGCGGGTTTTAGATAGAAGAATAACTACCACTTAGTTTTAATTATTATAAAGCGAATTCAACCAATCGTTTGTGGGCTCCATACAGAACATGATGTAATTTTATTTTATTTGAGGTAATTATAATCAATTTTGATAATAGGTGCTACCGGTATAATTTGACAGGTGTCACGTGACGTGTGGTATTGAAATGATTGAATGGGTTGACGGCACTTTCCATATTGATATATAAGTATCATGTTTGCAGTGTGGGTTTATCTTTTAATCTGAGTTGACATATTGTCATATTTAGCTGTTTCTTTTTTATATATATATATTCTTTTTTATGGAATATATTATATTTTGTAGATAGCTGAGCCACACTTGATATTATGCCTAGACATACACTAGTCGGGAAAGGTCTATTGCCTATGATCTTGGATTTCAAATCCACCGATGATGACGTTCTGGTAGAAAACATGGCACGTCCTAAAAAGATCATCCGTTGAACAACTATTCCCTTGATGAGCTGTCAATAGAGTTTAAGAAATTAACGGCAGAATCTTTTAAGGATGTTCTGATGCTAGTCGGGAAAGACGTAAATTTAGAGAACGGTTTACAACGCATGCTCCAAGCCATTCTTTAGGCCAATTTGATTGGCGGCCCAAAGGGTTCATCTTAAACTACTCTTGATCAAGGTAAGGTATTTTTAAACCTGATAAATATATTATTTATAATGTAGGTCGGAGTGTGACATGGGTGCAATTTTTCTCATTCGTTTTGGACAAGAATATATATATAAATGTCAATAACTTATAAAAAAAGAGGCATAAAGGGGAGATGTGCATGTAATAAAACCTGCAATCGATTGGACGAAAAAACGTCAGAAGTTTTCTGTCTAGTACGTTCTGTCTACTTCTTAATCTATCATAACCAAATTGTGTGTTCGATTTCGAACTTGTAGAAAGATGTTTACTGGGGAAACTACATTGTAGTGCACTTGTAATTTTCAGTGTATGCCAATTTATTTTTAAAAGGTTGCCAGATAATCAATATTTTGAATAGTTAATTCTCATCAGTGTTGCTTTAATTGAAAATTGAGGAAAATGTCATGCTCACAATAATAATCTTTTTATGTCAATGAAGTACACTTAGCCGAAATGCAATATTTTAAAGTAATAATTATAAGATTATTAGCTTTTGGTGTTTAATATTGGTATATTAGTTATCTTAGTTAGTGAATGTAAAAAATTGATATGGATCTTTCAGGTGCATCGATATCAGCTGCATCTGCTGCATCTACTACTAGATCTGTTACACCAATGGCTGGTGACCAGGGGCCACAAGTTCAAAATACCCCGGGTAGTATTTCTACATCCACTAAAACTAGTTCTGATCTTTAGGGAAGACTTCGGAAAATGGAAAACAGTTTTGACAATTTAAGAAATCAGCGTATTTCGGATAAAGTTACAGAAGCATTAAAAAGCGTTAGAACTTTGGCCGGGAAGCCAAATTTGACGCCACCAAGCGTTCTTATAGCTGCATTAGGGTTTTTGGTTGAGTGTGCTAATAAAGCAAGTCACCCAGAGGCTGATTTCTTTATTAAGGCCTTGCAAGCTTGTAGACAATTTAAAAATCATGATGACATTTATAATTTGTGTTTAAAATTGCTTGGGTCTTCAGAAGATAAAAAGATTTCAGCTACTATTGCTGAATGGCAAAGGAATGCTAGGAAAAATGAGAAAACTGATGAGAAGGCTGATAGCAAGGGTTGTAACCAAATGCCTTTTCAAAAAGTGTTGGGTCCGTCAGCTTTTCCATATCCTTGCCCAGCGTTCCCTTACAATCCGTTCCCTGTAGGTTATGGTAATCCTGTAGGTTATGGTAATGGTTTCCCGGTAAATTGTCCCGCTGCTACACCTTTCGGTGATTCAAGTATGATGCGAAACCCAGGTTTTCGCCCTAGATTCTAAAGGAAAACTAGGGGCGTTTGTTTCTTCTGTAAGGAGAATGGCCATCACGTGAACTCGTTGTCCGAAGTTGAACAAGGAGTAGTCTTGTTTGTCTGTTAAAATTTCGTAAGATTTCAAAGTTTTCTGACATTCATTCCATGGGAATCTAATCCTTAGTGGCTTATTGTTAGTCACGCGGAAAGGAGGTCGGGGAAGTTTTTCTCTGTAGTTTTTCATTTTAGGATTATAGTCCAAAGAGAATGAAATTTGATTTATCTGAATGGGAAATGAAGTCATTATTTGACCCTAGCAGTATTGATTTTAAAGAAAACGAAGAAGTTTGGGTGGATTACAGAGGAAGAGTTCTCCTACCTCCATTTTCCGTTCCCCGCGCAGAAGAAGTAGCAGAAAATTGTATTTTTGATGTAGAAAATCTACCTTTTAGACAGCCAGAATCCTTTATCACAGGAAATCTGCACAAACATTTAGAAGCTTGGCGGGATCTTAATCCTTCTGCAGAAGTTTTAGAATGGTTAGAAGTGGGGTTACTATTAAAATTATTTCAGGCATTTCAAAGGCAATTTTAAAAGAAAAATGTATGACTCGGCTACGCCACCTTGTATGTATTTTGACAATGCACTTAACTGTAAGAACCATGTTGAATTTATCAAGTCGACTCTTTTAGATCGTGTCAGAAATGGATCTATATGTATGGGGTAGAGTTGGTTGTTGTGACCCCCTCATTTGGTAATGCCCCTTACTGAAGAGGTAACCAAACCTAGGCTCAGTCATGATGAGCGTTTTTTGAACCTGTGGGTCATAGATAAGCCTTTTGTATTAGCCAAAACAGTTATGATAGATACTGTAGGATAAACAATTTTGTAGACAACTCTGTAGGTTCCCTTTTTAAGGAAATTGCTCGTTCACCTCAAACAGCTGAGAGAGTATTTGACGAAGTGGGTGACACAACCAAATTGCTTTCAGCATTTCTCTAACTTCTCATTTTTCAAGAGATTTGTATTAATATAGTTTTCAGTGTATTGTATTTAACGTTTGCTGAATATTTGTATATATATGAATAAATTTGAATTTGTTAATTTTGTATTTATTTACTTACTGATAATTATAAATGTGGAGTAATTGACAATGAGACAATTATCAGACAATACGGCATATAATGATTACCAGATTAAGCGTTACAGTTTACGAAGGAAACGACTATAAATATCATGGTTTTGTCTTTCACATATATTAAAGAATTAGTTTTGGTTAGTTTTGGGTTTTGTTTTTTGTGAGTTTTGGGATTAAAAGTTCATAAGGTATGATGGACGGATAGGGATTTGCTTCAATGGTAACAATCACTTAGGATAGCCCTATATCATAAGCGACATCTCACGAGAAGTCACGAGACCTTTAGATTTAAATCATATTTCGAGATGCAGTTGATCTAAGGATGGAGGCTGAATCTTTCTCTCTCTCTGAGATAGCGTTTGTTGGCCCAGCTTGTTGGTTTGGTGAAGTTCTTGTTCGAACTATCGACTACTATTTTGTTCCCCCCCTCCCGTCCTCTCTCGTTGTCTGTGTTTGATCACACTCCAAGAATTGGATGCTCTCTAAAATTTCACGCTCCAATACTAAAAGCATCTAGTTACTTGGAGTGTGGTGTCACTTAGGATAGCCCTAAAGTATAAATGCAAAAGCAACAACAGAAACGACGGAGTGTTGGGTTGACAATTAATGGGCAGTGATAAACTTAAATAGAAAGTGGAATATGTCTGAGAAATACAGACAAGCGTTGAAAGTTAACTTTGTTTTGATTTAAGATTGTCGGTGCTGGTGACGGTGCTATATACGGGTGCCGGTGACGGTGATAAATATAGGTGACGGTGACGGTGACAAATACAGTCACCGATCACGGTGACGGTGCTAAATACGGGTGACGGTGACGGTGCTAAGTACGGTTACCGGTTACGATGGCAGTGCCATTGAAGGTGCACATTAAGAGTTCTGTTGGCGGTTTTGACATGATTAATATCATGAATATGTCATTTAATGTGCTATACTAAGTTGTTGTCTTCTTAGTTCTATAATGTAGAAGGGTGTTTTTATCCTTTAATTGAGATTATAGATAGATATGAAATAAGTGACAACCTTGTTACTTGACTGTTGAAGTATATACATGTACTAGTTGTGTGTGTCTATGTAAGACCAACCTTAACCGGGAACCTGACCAGACCAGTGACGGATCCTGCAAGACCCATTCTCTCCGGCGTGGATTATTTTTGATATTAATAAAATATGAAACTTTATCTTATTCAGATATTTTATTTCATAACTGAGATTTATATATAAATACAAGTTTACGTTTTCCCTTTCTGTAACGTGTTTTGGTCCGACGGTTAATAGTGGACGTCGAACCTTACACTTTATAGATCCTTTAAATCCCTTTTTTTCATTATGACCATGTGTTCTCTGGTGGTCGACTCTAGCACCAGGGAGGCGGCGTTACAATAGATCTTCTTTAAAGTAATTCGATTTGTATGTTTGAATTGTAAACGTTTTCACTTGTTTAAATCAAAATTGCTGCCTTAAGACGTGTCTGATACGTCATATATTGTTTTAAGAATCTAAATAGTTCTTTCGTGGTACATGTATATCGATAGATAGAAACATATTAATATTGTATTCCATGTTGACACAACCAAAGAGCATGTAATGAAGGAATATGACAATACAGTGGAACTTGTCAACATATAGTCCTGTTTGAATACAAAAGTCATCAGTATTCCAAGATTCTTCTTTCACACAAGAATGCTCCTTTAAAGTATAACCATATATCATGCCATTTATAGCCATCATATTTTTTCATACCAATGGTTTCTTCAACGCCATGTAAAGTCATATCAGGCTGAGTTGGGTGCCAATTAAAATAAGACATAATTGACCCATCGTTATAGTACCAATGTAACTCTGCTGTACGATGATATCCTTAGAACATAATCCATGTAGTAATTTCGAACTGATCTAGAAAATTAAAACAACGACAGTAGTAATAAACAAAATTTATTTGTTTCGTGTTTTGTTTTGTTCTTGATTTATTGTTCCTATTATATTGAATGATGCATTTATATCAGGAGACACATTCTCTGTCTATGTATCCTGTCTCGCTCCATTTTGTAATTAACTCATCTGTTTTTCTTAAGGTAAATTTACAGCAAATTTATCTTCCACGAAAAACTACAGTCCTCTCTTATGATCCACTCTTTAATGGGGTCTTATGTACATAAGTCTATTTATATATACATCAAACAGAATATTGAATATTTATTTGTCATTTCGACGTCAAAACTGATTTAAACATTGTATGTTGTCAATATAAGATTTATTCAACAAATTCTTAAGAAATTGAAAAATTTAAAGTAATAAATATGTGCGCAACTGTGTAAACTGATGACATCATCTATATAGTGGAAAGTGAAGTTTCAAGATAATGCTAGATTCTTTTCAGTCGCCATCAGAAACTCTTGCTTGAAGTCATCCTCGTATGAAAAATGAACTAGTCATTCAAGCTATTCAGGAAGTCTAGTTGTTACTAGAATCGTTGCGTAATAATGGATTTTTTTTCTTTAAAATTTTTCTCATTTGATGAATTAATACATTTAAACAATGAACAACGCAATTTAAGCAATCAAGAAGTCATGTTTTATAATGTTTTTACTAGTTTTATTTCTTTGAAATTTCAATTTATTTTCTATTTATGTTTGTCTAAATCTTCAATTTCTTTTTTATGGTTCACATTTAATAAATAAAAGGTCTTTTCACTACATCAATACTTATGATAAAGATACAAATCAAACAATTAGAAAAGTCGAAAGATGTTTAAATTATTTCAGTCTGGTAGTTAAAATGCAGATTGCAATTTCTTAGTTTCGCCCCCTTTATTTCAAGCAATAGTATAATTTGCGCACATATTTTTTTACTTTAAATTTTTCAATTTCTTAAGAATTTGTTGAATAAATCTTATATTGACAACATACAATGTTTAAATAGCAAGAAATGCTTAAAAGCTGTTTTTTTCGCAGATGGTGGTATTTTGGGCAACTGTATGAGTTGTTATGATTTGCTGTTTGTTTAGAAGTAAGCATAATTTTAGGAAATTTATGATGTCAAAAACTTCTTTGATAGTCATTACAGGGTTTTACTTAGTTTTAATTGATTAGCAATTGCATCAGATAGAAAATTTGGGTTTTCACACATTTTGTTAACTTTTGCTCGAATTTCAGGAAACATGTGCTGACTAGCAAAAAAACGCTTTAAATATTTTAAAATGCATATGATTAATGTCTGTTAATCTCTCTGCTAAACGTTTAAATTGTTTGCATATATGAATTTAGTGTATGAAAGTCATACTATGCAATCAAGATGAAATCTTAGAAAATATGTACTTATTCGTCCTTGACCTTTGATCTTGAATTGACGGAAATTGCACCGTACGAATTTTTTACGACCGGGCAAAACAGATAGTACAGATGTGTAGCTTTCAAATGATATATAATTTGACCGTGTGTTAGGTAGGTGCATTAAAAATTAAATTTTATGGTTAAAGTCACTCGCCTAATATGTATGATCAATGTAAAGCTGAATATAAAATCGTCTGACCAAATAAGCGCCTTCAATAAAAAAAGTTGACTATCTTAAAAAAAAATATAGCAAAGCCAAAAACAATATTTGTCAGTCGTCTACAAAACAAGTACATGACGATGAAATAAATGAAGTTCAAGACAACATAATAGACATTCGGTGTCGTAGTATGAAGAACAACTTAATTTTCACAGGCCTTTGCCATTCAAAATTTGAAAATAGTGAAAACAAACTCAAAGGATTCTTACGTCAATAATTAGAAATAGATCACTTCATCTAGTTAGGAAACGGTCATCGCTTGGGTAAGCCTTGTCATAATGGTGCTCGCCCGATCGTCGCTCGATTTATTTACCACAGCAATTGTTAATTTGTGCTATAAAACGTTTTCAAGCTGAAAGGTGCCTTATTAGGCATAAGTGAACAGTTGCAAGCAGAAATTGGTAAACGAAGGAAAAAAAACGATTCTCGAAAATAAAAGAAGATAAAAAACAACAAATGGATGTTGTTCTAATGTTTTGTAATAACATGAGCAACACGACGGGTGCCACATGTGAAGCAGAATCTGCTTACCCTTCCGAGTTCACCCTCAGTTTTTCGTGGGGTTCGTGCTAAGTCTTTAGTAGTCTATGCTGTGTCTTGTGTTCTGTTGTTTGTTTGATTGTCTATTTATTTTTTAGCCATGGCGTTGTTAGTTTATTTTCTATCTATGAGTTTATCTGTCACTCTGGTATCTTTCGTCCGTCTTCTAGTTCATGACCGCCTGTATATTGACTGACAATAGCACCATCTACAGGGAGCAGTCAGTAACATATATATGGCAAGTGACAGTGCTGTAAATGAAGCCTCTTCATCGCTATTGAGGTCACCGTACAATTATAGAATAACACCAGATTAAAGACCAACTAAATGGCGTCGACCAATTGGTACACCGCAAATGTTTCTTTTGATACAGAAAATTTGTCAAATAGTGGTTTTAAAAGTACATATCCTGATATGCTCAATATTCTATCTCTAAATTGTTATATGGAGTCATGAAAAAAAAACTACAATATCCTGAATTTGAAATTTTGTTAAGAAATCATTACATTATATGCTAAATTGAAACAAAACTTAATCATAGAGATGATATAAAGCTAAATAGTTATATATTAAAATTCGAAAATAGACAAAAAATTGCAAAAGTAAAATCTGGTGGTATTCTGCTTTGTTATAAATAGCAACATGAACACCTCATTGCAGCTATTGATACAGGTAGCAAGTTGTTTTTTGGTTCAAGATAAGTTTTAACTTTATGAACACTGAAACAGATGTAGTGTTTGGAATTGTGAATATTCCACCTGAATACACGTCTAATGTATCTTGTGATGCCTTTAGTCAGATTGAAAATGAGTTTCTGGACTTGTCAGCACGATATAAATTTGTCAGTTTGGTTGGAGATTTAAATGGTTGAAGAGCCTTAGAGAAAGATTTTCTTACTTTTGATTCTCATGATCCTTCAATTGATTTCTCTGATTTGATAAAAATATTTCGAGGGAAAGGAAAAATGAGATATTGGAAAAAATTGGTATGGATCTTTATTATTTGACAATTGTAAGGGCAATAACTGTTTTACACTTAATGGGAGGATAAATGGCGACAAGGAAGGATACTTGACTTGCAGGGACAAAAATAAAGATCTTTTTGCATAATTTGACAGAACCAATGTATTTGGTGATGAGAATAAAGATATATATATGTACGCTTTACTAAGGAAAGAAATCAATAGTGTGAATCTATGGACTGTCATAAATAACAAAGGCTGACATTTATTTAGTTAAATTTTGTGGAGACGATATGCTATTTAAGGTATATTTGACATTATGGAAGTTTTCCAAAAATACGTATTCACTACATTCAAATTGCTACCCAAGC
Source organism: Mytilus edulis (assembly GCA_019925275.1). Taxonomy (NCBI): domain Eukaryota; kingdom Metazoa; phylum Mollusca; class Bivalvia; order Mytilida; family Mytilidae; genus Mytilus; species Mytilus edulis. Next base: position 75,786,504 of record CM034351.1, read on the forward strand.
TTTGAATAGCTAACTCACAAGATTGAAATGCATAACCCAATGCTTTTATTCATTTATTAAAAATCTTAATAATATACATTGATTTCATCTAAACAAAAAATATATCTAAACTCTTTTTCCCTTCAAAATAATTCATTTTTTTAAAAGTCGCAAGATCATTTTGTATACTTGACTTTATAGTTTACAATTTTCTGAATCTGTTTTAAATTTATGTATCATTGCAATACTACAAATTCCTTATTCCCCCTTTTTTTTAAATATTTGTTTTTACTGCACCTTTGCTGTTAAAACTTTACTTTATCTACAGCTTTCAATGAGTATCCCTGTAAATTAATTATTGAATATCTAGGGAAAATGATTAATAAAGTATATCTATATTATAATGTCAAGTATATTAATACATTAGAACAGGTCTAAATGATAAATTGATTACATGAATACGGTACGTTTATTCGCCTGTACTGTATATGATTTTATTAACTGAACTGTAAAATTGATAGTGATCTTTGGTGGCATGACTCTTCATCAGTTAATTTTTGCCGACAATAGGTAATTTTGATCATTTTTTATTTGTTAGCGCAACTTAGTTGATGTGGTAAGAATGTTTTGTTTTCATGCATTTTGTGTATTCATTTTCTTTTAAACTTAGGAGGGGAATTAAGATCATGATAATCAAGGATCGAAAGTACACGTGGTCTTAAAATTATACTTGTAAGCAGTAGCGTTGTTTCCTGTTATGTTATCTGCTTCATGTCCTCCTCATAATAATTTTGCAGCGTGAACAAGAATAAATAGTTATCAAAGATACCATGATTATAATTTAATACACCAGACGCGCGTTTGTCTACATAAGACTCATCAGTGAAGCTCAGATCAAAATAGTTATAAAGCCAAACAAGTAAATAGTTGAAGAGCATTGAGGACCCAAATTCCAAAAAGTTGTGCCAAATACGGCTAAGGTAATCTATTCCTAGGATAGGAAAATCCTTAGTTTAATATAAATATATTTGATAAATACTAGTTCAGTGTAGCTTTAATACATTAGCAAAGACCACAGTAAAATTTCGAATTTCAGTAGCTGACTAGACACATGTGCAGTTGTGTTTAATTTAGTAGCAGCTAGAAAAGAGGGACGAAAGATACCATAGGGACAGTCAAACATATGCATGTTTTCGCAAAAGTTTGCATTTTTGCAAACATAGGAAGAAATATAAAAAAAATAATTTAAGTGGCGCTCACATGGCTAATACGCTTCCGCACATTTCATAAATCTTTTTTTTTAAATTCATTCTTTGTTTTGTGTGTTAACCCTCAGTTTTTAGTGGGTTTCTTGTTGCTCAAGTATTAGTTTTCTCTGTTGTGATTTGTTATCTTTTTCGTTTTGTTTCTCGATTAATACAATGGCGTTGTCAGTTTGTCTCAACTCATGAGTTTGAAATGTTTACTTGGTAACTTTATTCCTTTTTAACGAATGACTATATATATATAGTGTTGGGTAAGTTTTTCGATGTTCATGTTTGTGCATAGTTTGAGTTTGGATGAATTTAACAGGCTGAACATATGGGGCAATTCGGGTAAAATACTTATGTACGATATGTTAATCGAAATCTTATTCACTCCATACGAAGATATATCTTAATTAATTGGAAAAATTAAGATAAGAGGATTTCATCCTCTCTGGAACATACACATGGCCAAAGTTACGATTTTCACAACAAGCACTGATTTTGGATTTCATCCTGATTTAAAAGGCTAGCTAGTTTCGTTACAAAGAACAATTGTCGTCTGAAATATATGGTTTCTCATGATATCAAGATATCACAAAAAAGATCTAAGTGCAAGTTTTATATTAATGCTGATTTAATCTAACAAAAGCTACATTTACAAAAAAAAGCAAATCAAATATTTTATTATAGTCTCACCTCTCTACATTTTAATAGAAACATGAATACAATATATACAACATGTTTTAATTAAAAGTACAAAACAATCTTAAAAAAATTCGAGAGCCACTCTGAAAAGAGTTATGAGAGACTTTTACATAGAAATAGACAAATCGATAAAAATATAAACCATTTTTTTATCTATATAAAACATTCTTCCTTTGAATTAAAATATCATTGCAGATTTTGGAAGAATAAAAGCACAAATTTTCATTTGTATATAAAAATATAAATTTTTCATTATCATTTAAGTCTAAAAAAAACACTATTAAAGAAACTACTCTAAGAAAAGTAGTTTCTTTAATATTTTTGTCTTGCATGTGAATATAGAGGGCATTTGAATAAAACATGTTTCACATCTTCAATGAGTTTCTGTTGCATACATGAATCATTAAAACAAAATATATTTTCATGTTAAACCCCTGCATATCTGCCTGTTTCAATTCTAATCGGCGCCATACCACAGCAAAAGTTAGAATAGGCCCTTTTATAGTTTCCTCGCATATGAGAACACTTGAATAATATTATGTTCTTAATCATATTCTTGTCTAAATAATCTATAGTTACGCAGTTTTTGCGATCATTTGCGTTTAAATCATTACACCAATTTCTCTTGTACACATAAAAAACATTACTCTCAATAGTCTTAATATCATATTTACTAAAAGTACAGTTTATATTACAAAACATTTCTTAGTGGAAGATATTAGCAAGTAAAATCAAGGGAATTGTGCAAAGGATGATACAAGCATGAAAATTAGCACGAAACATCATTATTATATACTTTTTAAGAAAAAGCTGCTGGCCATAAGAAAATTATTTTTTTTCAAGATGGCCACCACCTTTTCTAAAATGGCTGTTTTTTCAGAGTGAAATACTTCTTTTTGTGGAAAACGTTTTCTTTGACCTTCTTTGAGTAAATCATATAATCAGGTTTGGTGGATACCTTCTTTACATGTGACGTATATACTAGAAATGAATATTTGACATGTTCTGGGTTTGCGCATGCGTGACAATGTTACAAAATTCACACACAAACATTTGAACTATTTATTAAATGCTTTGCGCTTTTTGTTTGAAAACACGCCCTTTCAGTTGCAATGATCAAGCATTCGATGGATAAGGTGAAAAAGGTGGTTTACTTTTTAAATATCGGACAAACATCAATTATAGCTGCAGATAAACCCTTTGGTATTGGCTAAGCAACTTCAGTTGGAATGGCCAGACTTGTACGGAGAACATAAGTTTACTGTCATGTTTGGTGGATTGTACATTAAAATGGCTTGTTTTAAAATTCTGAGTTATATATTGCGTGACAGTGGATGGACATGTGCCCTCACTGAAACCAATATTGCAACACCTAGAATGGCAGATGCTTTTCATGTATATTGAAATGTAATTAGAAATAGACACGCGCATCAGATAACTGCATCTGGTTTGCTTGAATTGATAATGCCAGCCGTTATGAAAGCGTAAACACAGAAAATATAGTTCATGACTCTGACGTTCAAATATTTGATCAACGGGTGTAAGGAAAGAGAGTCATATCCACCACAGTTGCATTTCTGGCGTTCAATTATGAATTAAGAAGTTTATGTGCCTTCAGTAGTACGCTTATTTCATGACTCAGATATAATCCTTTACAAACAGTCCATGTCAAGCATGATACCAATATTGGTCTTGATTGTGTAAATTACGCTCGATGGTTACCGATCAATCTCAAATATATGGCTTCCCTTCGCAAACTCACCCACGGGTGCCAATGGAATTTGCAAATGGTAATTTTTACAGTACGTAAGACCAGCAAGTTGATTTCTTATATTACAATTGATCAGGCACAAACACAGAATAATGAGTCGTGAACGGCGATGTTGGTACGTTTAATCGCATATCCCTTCGAGACGATGGATGGTAGATGGACCAGAAGTCAATAGACTGGTAGATAAATTTGAAAGATTTAGGGGTTTGAGTCATTCTACAACAAACGAACGACGTCATGAAGACTCTACGAAAACACAAAAGGATTTTTCCGAAAACTTTAAAGGGCTTCTAAAAGGATGATTTAGTTTAGAAATCCATTTCAAGAAGAGTTCTCAGATTTATGCAAAATTTACCCTTTCAAGGAAATTGTTGATTCATAGTAGTAGGTAAAATATGTATATAAACTCCAAGATATTTGGTCCAAACAGTACGATCTTTTGAATCAAATACGAAACGAAGGAAAAATCTGCTTTTTTTTACCTAGATGAAAAAGAACGTTTCTATATAAAAGCCTTTTAAATAAAACGTAAAACTTCTTTGCCAAAAACCAAAGCTAGAGAACCTCAACACTGATTCCGATCTCTTTTCTAGACTTTTCATTTCTTCTTTAGCCATGCAAAACCAAACTGATCCTCCGTCTTTGTGTCAGGATGTGGTATTAAATCCAGCAAATGGGTATACTTTAAACATTCTGCGATTTGCCATCAACTGATCCAAATTCTGACTAATTTATCGTTGGTGGGCAGCAATGGTTAATTTATTGCCACCACTTGGAGCAAACATATTTGATGATTATGCAAATGATATCATACTGCCTTACATAAAATCGTCCTTTATAAGTATCCAAGAGTATACATCGATTTGATGTTTACTAATTTATTATTTGATGGCTAGGATGAAAACAAAGTGCAAAGTACTGGTGCTGAGACGGAAAGTTGTTGGTTCTGGTAGCACGCCGAGGATTTGGTGTAGTTTGTTCTGTGAAGATGACAACAAAACGGAATTTTGAAGTTTCTTGCCGACAGAATTGCTTCTTTAGAGACCAAAGAAAATGTTTATGCTACTCAAGGTGATAATATTCTTTGCAATTTCAATAAGAATACTTCCTAGATATCCCCTTGTAACCATGAAAATGCACGAATGATTGTCCATGAGAAGCATTCTGCTGTAAATGGTCGTAAAAGGTAATTTTAAGTAGAACTGACATAGAATATAGTAGCATTGGATTGCAGTACTCGCAAGATTAGGTGTGGACAAACTGCGGATAGGTTTTTGAAGGAATAAACACTTTCGAGGGCTTCCTGTACATTTCATGCGTTTGTTCATCTTGTAGCAACTTTTCCTTTCTTACATGCATTAAGTATGTATGACACTGTGTCAGTATTTCACCAGAAAGTGACGGGGTTAGCTTGGCAGACATTGGAAGTATTCTCAGATGTAACGGACGTTTTTGCCCGATTTTGTATGAAGACACAGACATGGACATCATAGAAGTAATTGTTTGCATCATGTACGAAAACATCACCGTTTGTTGTTAAGGAGGCACGATTAAAATCGTTTTAAAGGAAGCAGCGGCTTTCTGATGCTACCCCGCCTACCACAAAATCATTATCATTACCTGTGGTAGGCGGAATAGCATCATAAGGCCGGTGCTTCCTTGCAAACGATTTTACAACAAAATAGAAGCATATCAAGGTGGACCTGTTTGAGCTCCAGATTAATGCATTCAGCAGGTTCATGTACCAAGTCATGAACACAGGAGTTGAGTTGATGAAAAATACAATGACTATTGGAAACCAAAATGGACTTCTTTGGTGAAGGCTGATCCTCGTGTCATGATTTTTTGAAATGCGGATGCAAGAAATTCAGCTGTGTTGGTAACTGTAAATGCTAACGTTCTGGCCTTTCGTGTACAGGTTTGTGTATTGGTCACTGTCAGATAATTATAAGATACGCAACCTGTGTTTCTAAACAAACTATATATGCATTTGAACTTAACAAAGTCAGTGATATCTCTTGTTAACTTGAAAGAAATAATAAAATTGATTTTCCACGTTTTTCCACCATTTTGGGACCGGAAGTAACTTTTTTTTTCTTCATTTAGGTATTGATTTTTCGTACTTTAGGAATTGTTATTTAAGTTTTATCAAAACTTACATTGGATCATACCTATTACACAGCTTTCAAAAAATTTACGAAATGGAACCAATTGGATATGACGCCATTTGCAAAATGAGCGTGGCCATCTTGAAAAAATGATTTTTGTTATGGCCAGCAGCTGAATTTTTTTAATTATCATTTAGTGTAGCCATGTACCAAATTTCATGCTTGTATCACGATTTGCACAATTATGTCCATAATATCTTCCACTATTTGCCCATAAAACATTTTTTTATTAAGTCTGATATCATTTCTGCATCATTTTTGCATCTCTGTATTGTTTAAAAAAAAACCAACATCAGATTAGATAACATGGACATCCACGAACAAGATAAATTCTTATGATCAATTGATAACAACTTATTTTGTAATATATATTATCTGCATATTTTTGATTAAATAATACAAAAATCATCAATATTCCAAGATTCTTCTTTCACACAAGAATGCTCTTTTAAAGTTAAACCATATATCATGCCATTTATAGCCATCATACTTTTCATACCAATGGCTTCTTCATCGTATAATAAAGACACATCAGGCTGACTCGGATGCCAATTAAAATAAGACATAATTGACCCATCATTATAGTACCAATGTAACTCTGATGTATTATGATGTCCTTGGAACATAATCAATTTAGTATATTCGAACTGATCTAGAAAATTAAAACAACGACAGCAGTAATTTCAAAATTTATTTGTTTCGTGTTTTGTATTTGATTTATTGTTACTATGATATCGTATTATGCATTGATATCAGCATGCACCATGTCTTGATTTCTTTTGCAATTAACTCATCTGTTTCCCTTAAGGTGAATTTACAGCAAATTTATCTTCGACGAAAAACTACATTCATCTTTTATGTTCCACTCTTTAATGGGGTCTTATGTCCATTTTTGACAAGTCTATTCATATATTATTAATTCGCATATTTTAAAGAATATGATTCGTTTAGGCATAGTCACGTGTTAAACTATATTTTCGAAGGTAGAGAGAAAAGGGCGGATAGCAAAAAGCATATTGCACACAAAAAGCATGCCAGCAAAAGCATATTGCACGGTTATTTTTAGAAAACTAAAAACCGATATACTTTGTGACGTCATGTAACGAATTTAAGGATATTGTTGAACGTTTTGCAACAAAGGATATCTGTGATCGATTATTTGACGAAAAAATCTTCAAATACAGTATTATGTCATAAGATGTCAATTAAACAAAAAAAAGTAATAACAACTAATAGTTTGTTATTGTCAAGGAGACAATATGATATCTATAGAATTCCAACAAAATCAAATGACGATTTTGAAACAAATATAGTCGGAAATTAATAATATAACAAATGTAGCCTTTGTATGAGGTCAATACAGGATATATCAACCCAAAGAAGTATATCGACCGCGGACTTTGTCCTCAGTCAATATACTTCTTTCAGGTCAATATATCCTGGTATCGACCTCATACAAAGGGTATATTTGTATAATACATCACACAGAGTAGTTATTTTTCAAATTTGACGTCAAAACTGATTTAATATTAAAGAAGGAAATGTTTAAGAAATAATTGATGCAAGCTATACTTTATTGTAGTTTTAACATGGATCAGCATTATTTTCCTGATTAGTTTTGCCCGAGCGATAGCGAGGGCTAAAATAACACGAATATAATGCCTACCCATGTTAAAACTACAATAAAGTATAGTTTGCATCAATTATTTCGATTCTGATTAGGATAATTAAGGTAATTTCTATGTCCGATGTGTATAAGTGTAGCGCGTTTGTGTATGATCTTCCATGAAACACCCTTTTTTGTTTGTAAACAATCAAACGACTGGCAATGTTATTTTTTACAGGGAGGAGTTTTGAACAGCCAGCATGAATGGTTGTCGTATATAGTTCAAATAACCATAGTTTTAATAACCAAAAACTAGAAAAAGTTTCGAGTTTGAAATGTCAACACTATGAATCTAAAACAGATAATATTTAATGTCGAACTTACAAAACAAAAGTAAAATCACAAAAATACTGAACTCTGAGAAAAATTCAAAACAGAAAGTCCTAAAGCAAATAGCAAAACCATAACCTAAAAACAATCAGATGACTGGATAACAACTGTCATATTCCTGACTTGGTACAGACATTTTCTTGGCAAATGGTGGATTAAACCTGACAAGAGACGGTTTGATAGATTTGAGTGTACTCGATTCAATTATTTCATGGTCTCGAATGTGGATATCGATGTATGGTTTGAAGACAAAATATTTTCAAATGAATAAAACAAACGAAATTGAAACATCGATAAATACTAACCAAGAAAATCTGCAATATGTTGTTGTTTCTTCTCTGAATCAATTTTCATCAGTTCTCCTCCTTCATTTTCACAGATAGTACTATAATCATCATATGATAAGGAAGAGTTTTTCTTATGGAACTTGTAGCAACTGTGAAATATTTTGCTGTACACATAGCCAGATTCCCTAGGACATCGTTCTAATAATAGAAAAAAACACCACAATGTGTTTAATATATTTACGTATTTATACTGTCACCTTAATTCAAACACTACCTTTATAAAATTAAACAAATAAATAGTTCAGATTACTGTATATTTAGGAAATAACTGTATTGTATTTTAAGCTTGGCCTCCGTAAAACGTACATTTTGCTGAATCAAAATGAGTGTTCCTCGCGACGCGTAGTGGAGCAAGGTCAAAGGATATTTGCGACAGTCAAATCAACGTTTTACGAAGATCAAGCTTAAATTACAATACAGTTATTTCTATTCTAATGCAGCATATTAAAATAAAGACAATTTAATTAATTTGTTGACTTAAAATGACATAAATGAAAGAGTTAGCGAAACTGTTGCATTGTATTAAGCATCTAAACAATGTGAAATCATATGTAAACTCATGATGTCAAACATAAACACTAGACGTATAAATAGCTTTCGTACGCTTCAGAATGGTTTTAACTTTGACCAAAAAAAAGATTTGTAGGCTCAAAAATTGACTTTCATGTTTATTTTGTGAAAAAGTACCAAAAATAATCGGAATTCCAAGTGGTGGCTTTCTTATTCACGGACAAGTAGAACGTAGAATTTACCCCTTCAAAATATTGGTTAACGTCCAATAAAAATTAACGTTACAAACGAATTGCATTAGATCAGAAATGAGCGTGCATTAATTATTACGAATCATTGATTACTGGTTAATATGCGCAATCTAATTAATGCGATTGCAAACATTTTATGAAGGAAAATTACTACTGAAATAACTGTATGAATGCGAATATGATACTGTCTCATTTTTTGCATCAATATAAACATTGCAATGATTTTTAAATTTACAGTATCCAAATTTAATCAGGAAAATACTGCAATGAGACGAAAAAATATAATGTTTTGCATAAAAGAGACATGTTTACTAGCAAATTTAATACAATTGTTGTTTGCAAATATTTTCCCCCTTAAAAACTTTATTGTAGACTACTGCTCCATCGGTGATTATAGTCAAATTTAGGACAACAATATAACCTGCTTATCCTTCTGGAGCATGTAAGGTTAACCCAGATATAAGGTTGGGTCCCTGTTTTTAGCGTTTTAGTTGTGTGTGTATCTTGATGGATTACTGTCTATCTATACAAATATACACAAATAAAGGATACTAAAAAAATATTTAATTGGGATCAGTGTTACCTTCTCATTAAAATTGAAAGTATGTCTCTGGTCATGACTAAGAACAGTTGTAGTTGTTGGGGAAGCCAGCAGCGGTTATTTGTATTTCCCATTTAAGATATATTTTACATGCAAGGTTTAAATATAGCAGTATTGGATGTATGAAAGTTATATCTCCATGTTTAAATCATCTTTAATCAAAAGCATGTTGATTTTATTTTAATTTTGCTTATGTAGTATAATTTTATGAAATTTTATTTTCAAGATTCAATAATTGACAATGAGAAGAAAATAATTATAAGTTCATTGAGCAATTGTAAGTGTGTACCTAAGGTAAATACTTGAAATACAAAATGACTTAATCATTTTCTTTGGATAAGTTTTGTTACCGGAGTGTCAACATTATCACAATACCCTTTATACAATTGTATCTCTTGATACAAATGGGTTTTAGTTTTTTTTAAATTTTATTTTTAATGTAAAATTCGATATACACTAATGCCGTATTGTGTGAACATACACGAGCGTAACATTTAACTGAGATATGTTAAAGTCATAAGAAACCTCAAATTAAAAAAAAATTAATACATATGTTTTTTATAACTCAATGGATAGTTTTCAATATAAACTTATGTACATATACTTTTTTTCTGAAAAAAATTCTTTCATTAGTTCATATTAAGAAGAAGTTTACTTTACTGTAATTGCTTCTTCCGCAATTCCCCGACAAATTTTCCGTATGCAAAGTGACCTCCGTTTGACCCATCTCGTAAAAACCGGTGATCGCTGTAATATTCTTTGGGGCCGTATATGGTGATAATAAGAATGACAAAAAAAGCAGCGTGTTCATTTGTATTCCACAAGAATAATCATACAAACAATATATGGGGTTTACATAAATCATATCAGACTGATACCAAAGGGAAGTAACTCAACAAACGTAAATCAAAGTACGTAAAGTACTATATAGGAATAATGTTACATCTCCCTTCTCAACACAAATAAAAATAAAATAAAATAAAATGCACAAGCTATACAAATACAATAGACAAATTCAATTAATGTTCCAATATAAAGTCAGTGTTCAATAATTGTCCTTGCATAATAAAGTTCATTACACAAGCATAAAAAGACTCAAAATGCATGTATACACCAATGAGTCCATAAATGAATTAGAAAAAAATATAAGCATATACAGGAAGTTACATTGATTCAATGATTTTAGGCTTTACTATACGTCCAGATCTTGTAATGTATAAACCATCAGAAGGAATTTGTTGGGTTTCTGTAGTTTCTGTATCGCTCGTAATTTGGGGCGAGTTATTTATGTTCGAAGTAGGTTCGGCTAATTCAGGGGGAGTTGGGTTGCACTGCGGTTCGTAACGATCAGGGGTACAATTGTGTCATTTTCAACAGTAGTAAGGGGTACTTCCTCTCTGGTTCCTATTATATGACGTCTATTGCGTCTATAAATACCACCATCTTGACTTTCTACAATGTAAGACCTACTAGCAGGGTGTTGACTAGAGATAATAGCAGGTTTCCAGAGTCCATTACTTCCCCTTATTCTGACAGAATCTCCGGAATTTAAAGATTTTAAGGGTTTTGAGCCCTTGTCATAGTATTTTTTTTATAAGACTTTTTACAATCAATTTTATTCTGAACTTCGTTATAAATAGGTGTTTTTGGTACAAGTTCCTCTAGAGTGGTAGGTAGAACTGATCTGAGTTTTCTGCACATCAGTAACTGTGAAGGGGTATATCCGATATCCAAAGGAGTTGTGCGATACTCCAACAGAGCTACATATGGGTCTTTACCATCCTTTTTACATTTATTAAACATATTTTTTACAGTTTGTACCGTTTTCTCTGCCAACCCATTAGATTGAGGGTAATGGGGACTGGATGTAACATGTTTAAAATCCCATTTGTTCGCAAATTCACTAAACTCTTGGGACGAATACTGAGGACCATTGTCAGAAACAACGGTCTCAGGGATACCAAGTCTAGAAAATGTACCCTTCAACTTATTAATAACAGTTGTACTTGTAGTACCATGTAGTTTATGGACTTCTAAATAGAGACTATAATAATCAACTATTATAATGTAATCGGCATTATTCCAATAAAAAAGATCAGTTGCTACAACTTGCCAAGGATATTGAGGAATTTTGTGCGGTTCTAATGGTTCTTTAGCATTAGAATTTCTACGTTCCAAACAAACTGAACATTTTAACACCATGTCCGAGATATCCAATGACATTTTAGGCCAAAAGAGAACATCACGAGCTCTGCGAATACATTTATCTACTCCCATGTGCCCAGTATGAATTTTGTCTAACATGAGGACCCTCAAACTAGTTGGAATAACAATTTTGTGTCCCTTAAAAATAATACCACTATTCACAGAAAGTTCATCTCTATGGTTCCAAAATTCTAAAATTTGTGCTGGGCATTCACTACGAGATTGTGGCCAACCTTCAAGAATTACAGATTTTAAAATATCAAACTGGGGGTCTGACAACGTGGCCTTTTCGATTTCCTCTATCTTTCTATCACTAATCGGTAGACTAGAAAAAATCATGTGAACTTGTGCCTCAAAACTATCAGAAAGACCAGGGTAAGTGTCCGATAGAAATTTGCGCGACAGGGTATCAGCCACGGGAATACATTTTCCGGGCAAATGTACAACATCGAGTTCATAACGCTGTAACCGTAAAATCATGCGTTGTAATCTTGCGGGGGCGTCTAATAATGATTTCTTCATAATTGAAACTAGCGGTTTATGATCCGTTTCAACCCTGATACTACGGCCATAAATGTATTGGTGAAATCTGGTACACCCAAAAACAATTGCGTACATTTCTTTTTCTATCTGTGCGTAATTTATTTCTGATGTTGTTAAGGATTTTGAAGCGTAAGCTACCGGTTTGTCGTCTTGCAGTAAGACTGCGCCTAGACCGTATTTGGATGCGTCAACTTGTAAAGTTAAGTCTTTGGTTGGGTCATAATAAGAAAGAATCGGACCGGGTGACCTCGTCAAAATCTCCTTGACCTTTTGAAATGCCGCGATTTGAGGTTGGTCCCATGCAAATTCAACATCTTTATTCAATATGGCTCGCATTGGGCTAGTGATTTCCGCTAAGTTGGGCGCAAATTTTGAAAGATAATTGACCATACCCAATATAGTCTGCACTTCAGCTTTGTTAGAAGGGGGTGGCATATCCGAGATAGCCTGGACCTTGTGAGGATCTGCTCTTAGACCAGATGAGGTTATAACATGACCAAAATAAGTAACCTCAGTGACCCCAACCTCTAATTTATCATCGTTAAGTTTCATGTCTTTTTCGCGAGAGATCTGTAATACTCGCCGCAGGTTTGAATCATGTTCTTCCCGGGTTGATCCGTAAACCAGTATGTCGTCGACGATCGCGACCACACCGTCAAGTTCTGCGTAGCACTCGTCAATCTTCGCTTGAAAAAGGTCTTGTGAGCAATTGAGACCAAATGGCAAACGCTTGAAACGATAACGACCGTAGGGTGTATTAAAGGTAGTAAAATACGAAGACGGCTCGTCAAGACTAATGGTCCAATAACCTGATCGGACATCAAGTTTAGTAAAATAATGAGCGTTCGATAATTGGGGCAGAATATCCTCTAATGTTCGCATCGGATAGTGCGGACGCTGAATCGCAGAGTTCAGATCTTTCGGGTCTAGGCATACCCTTAGCTTACCATTAGGTTTTTCGACAACGACAAGGGAATTAACCCAAGGTGTGGGGCCGTTTACTTTACAAATAATGTCTGCGTTCACCATGCGATCTAATTCCGACTTTAGCCGACCACGTAACGCTACAGGAACGCGCCGTGGCGGATGTACAACTGGGGGTACCTCCGAATCAATGTGTATTGTTGCTTTGCCTGAAACAAGACCGACACCTTTGAAAATATCTGAATAATCTTTTAACACTGACGACTTAGTCATTGGGTCAGAGTCAGAAGTACACGTAGTTTCAGTGCTGTATACCAATTTTATCAATTCATAATCCAAGCAAGACTGCATGCCTAATATTGGTGGGGAATTAGTATCTAGACAGTAGAATTCTAATTTACTATTAACAGAACCATGTTCACAAGGGAGACAACAGACGCCAAGTGAGGGCAGGGCATTACCATTATAAGCAGTTAAGATACGAGGGGACTTTTTGAGAGTGCCATTGAATTTGAGACTTTCAAATATATGTTTAGGCAAAATTGTCACTTGAGAACCAGTGTCAAGCTTAAACTTAATTGGTTTTGAACAAACAGTAATTGTAGCAAAAGCTTGATCTCTCTTTACCTTATTCTTATCATTAATGAAGGTATTATGTTCATTTATACAATCAATAAAAAACTCTTGATCACTGTCACTATCTGTGTCTAGCACTACTTCGTCTACCCTTTGTTTTGATTTGCATACTTGAGCAAAATGATTCCACTTTTGGCAACTGTTGCACTTCTTTCCCTTCGCCGGACATTCTTCGTGTTTGGAGTGTCTTCTCCCACAATTTCCACATCCTTGCTGTGAAGAATAACGATGGGGTTCGACTTTGACTCGATTTTGGTTGACTGGACCCGTCCTAGTTCGGTCAGACGTCTTGTGGTTCTTCCTAGATGAGGCACTGTTATACTGCGAGTGTCTCGGAAGATTTAATTCGTGTACGACTGTAGACGGTTCTAAATTTTTCATCTCCTTTAGTTGTCCTTGACTATACTCAAATGCCTGCGCGATCTGAATAGCTTTTTCCAATGTCAATGTGTCACCTTCGTTTAAAAGTTTCTCCTTCACTTTAGGCGAACTTGTCCCGAAAATAAGACTGTCTCTGATCATCTCGTCAGTGTCCTTAAAATTACAGTCTTTAGCAATGAGCTTCAGTCGAGTAATAAACTGTTCAACAGTGTCACTACTTTGTGTTTCATATCTAAATTTAAACCTTGCAAGTAAAGAGTTCTGCTTTGGTTGAACATATGTAAGAAACTTGTCAAAATGGACAGAAAGTTTCTTTGCATCGTCTTCACTTAATTGCCATGTGTTATAAATATCTCTTCCTTTTTCACCAACCCACAATAGTAGATAAGTAATTTTTACCTTCTCGTCTTTGTCGGCGAGCGGTCCATCGAGGATAAGTCCCACGTGTTGTTTGAATTTTTTCCAAGTATCAACTAGATTTGTTGAATCCCAGTTCATCTGAGGCTGTGGTACTCCGTTAAGATCCATTTCCCGTATTTATCTGACACCATGTAATATTCTTTGGGGCCGTATATGGTGATAATAAGAATGACAAAAAAAGCAGCGTGTTCATTTGTATTCCACAAGAATAATCATACAAACAATATATGGGGTTTACATAAATCATATCAGACTGATACCAAAGGGAAGTAACTCAACAAACGTAAATCAAAGTACGTAAAGTACTATATAGGAATAATGTTACAATCGCAATACGCATGAATGTCCTTAAAATAAACTATTATCTGATTGTACATGTTAAACACTTGTTCAATATTCATGTTTTTTTGTTGTTTGTTGACTAACAGGTGACAATCGTTAAACTTCGGCTTCATAACACGAACTTTAGTTACCTGCCATATTTTCACGACAACACTGACCGTTTGAAAAAAAATGACGATTATACGAAATTTAAGCGTAAGAAAAATCGTGCACAGAAGACTAAGTTTATGATGAGTGTATGCATTGGTTCAAGAATTGGAATAACATTATTTTTCACCGGTCACTCGTTTATTATGACTTTAACGTAATACGATGGAAACAGGGGTTTATTACTACTGAGAAATGGGAATGTGTGTTGCCTATATTTATAAAGATAGTTATCTCTTGGGCAATTATATCACATCCACCTATTTCTATACTGTTGTGCGAGTACAACCTCATTTGATAGTGTTAGTTAGTTCTGCAGTTCTGCATGCAAATCCACGCTCAGGAAAAATGTTACAATCAGGAATAGAACACAATTAGTAAAAGGACAGATTATGCGACTATTTGGGTATCTGAAGATCAAAGGCTGAGACATCATAGCACTAGCAAGTTAATACATAGACATACGGTATCGGTCAAACAATTCGTGATGGTGTCGATTTCAGTCGTTTTCTCCATAATATTTTACTTGAGCAACTATGAGAAACTACAGTTTATCTTACAATCTTTAACAATGAGCAAAGCTTACAACGTATATTGAGTTAAACAAATTTGTCGGAAAACATTTGTATTAAGTATTCAATATTCCACGTTAGAAGCAGCATAACAAAAAGGACTATCTTAACAATTTTATGCTTGGCCTTCCTTTCTATCGACTCTTTTGGCAAGTTTTCTTATGTCAATTCAATTGGAATAGTTATATCGTTTTCTTACTTTAATGATTGTATACAGTACAGCAGAGTATGTCGACAAAAAATCCTAACACATATTCAGATACTTACTACTTAAATACCGAATTTAACAAACGTTTCTTACCGTCTAAAATCAAATAATAGTTCCACCCAGCAACACTTTGTCCTAATGCTGAAGGTCTCTCTATGTATCCAGTGTTTATGCATATGCACTTTTGAGCAGCTCCATTGTAGAACATAGACATAGACTCATCCATTGTAATACAATACGATATACATGCAGCAAGGCTTCCATGAGCAAATGGAAAAAATGGTTCATCGATGAACCAGTCTTTCAAATGTACTTGATTTTCTCCTTTGAGGACAGCTGTACCCTCCAACCAAGGAAAGAAAATCAAATTGAGGCAAAATAATAGCATTAATGTGCCTTTTTCTAACATCCCTTTTTTAAAAAGATAAATCAAGGTGAATGTTATATTTTGTATCAATCGGTTTCCGAATAAACTTTCACACCACATTAATTTGACACATAAGAAAGCGGTCGTAGCACGCTTCGTGTTTTATTTGCAAATAGTTAATGTGAATTAGACCTAATTCGCTATTAGACACATCCCCGCGAAATGTTATTTACTCGCTGATTGGATATTGATGTCTTTGATATTGTCATTGAGATCCTATTCGTTATTTATAAGAGTTTTTATGAAAGCTATCATTTACATAAAAATAGACTAACTGAAATGTTAGAAGGATTACAAAGGCTTATCTAGTATCTAGTCTAGTTAAAAAAAATGTAGAACTGAAGTACAGCTAGCATATCCCATCATATAATTTCAACCAACAAATACAACTGATTTACACTACGACTGTTGAATAAACCTTTATGTATATATATATATATATATATATATATATATATATATACAACTCGTCTAAACATCAACCCAACAATGTTAGATCTGTAAATTTGCTTTCGCAAATTTTTGGTTCTTCCCTCGCCGGGATTCGAACCCATATATATTTATTAAATGTCATTCCAGTCCATTCAACTAGCGCAATCAACGAAATCGGTGTAAATTTTGCAAAGATGATGGACAGTGGCGGATCCAGGGGACGCCCCTTTTATAAATGACTGGATCCGCTCCTGATGGAAGTGTTTAACGACATTGACGGGCTATACAACCCTCGAAAGGTTGGCTCGGTGCCCAAAGCGTTTGATGAACGTTTAAATATTTTCATTCATAACGATGGAACGTTGGAAAGGACGACATCCATTTTGGTTTGTTAAGATCTTTTTGGTATGTTGACTATTTTGTTGTTGTTTACTGCCTTCACAACGGCTGCTTTCAGGGTCTAGGTTGGTCAGCTATGCAGCCCGCTAACCACGATGATGAAGTACTGGTCGATGAGTCTCGGACATATTAGTATTAACAATGATAGGAAGTATTATCAGGACCAAAGCCATAAGTAGACAGTGAATGACGGTACCTATGATACAAACCACTGGACGTCAGTCTGCATACCACTCCCCCTTCCATAATGGATTTAGGGGTGTATGCTGACGCGGGTATTTACTTAGACAACAATGTAAACTGTCATAAATGTACAGCATTTTATTTGTGTTCTGTCATCGAAAGTAGTAAGTTGTTGATCCATCTATCAGTAAACCATCATCGTAGGTAGCGGGTAAAGAGGAGCTGACCCAGCACGTCCTTTTAGTTGTAATGACTGAGACCTGACTGGAAATGATGGGTTGAATGAAAAGTCTACGTCTTTCACCTGTATAACGATTGTTATGGACGATTACATATAAAGTACCATTACATTTTAATACTTTTACTATGAATGTATCACCAATCCGACAATCAATTTGTTTTTGCATTGCTATTTACTGACTGTTTTCATCTTCTTCTTTCAGTTTCTAGAGATCCTTCAATTATTGAAGATAATTTGCAGGCGTTGACTATAAAGTTTTATAATTTACAAAGTAACTAGAAAAATAAAAGAAACAAAATAAAAAAATGCATTATGTACATTTGATAAATTAGGGTCTCACTAATTAGCCACAAGAAGCAACAAGAAGAAACAAATTAGCGTCAAGAAGAATAATTTCCCGACAAGAAGTATAATTTAGTGACAAGAAAACAAATTTAGCAATTTAATTTGATCTCCTACCCCTACAGTCATTCAAGTAGAACAGTGTCAACATTTGATGTCGGGTTTGTCCACATAATACAGATATACTTTTCCAAAATGGACAACACCTCACAGGACATTCCGTACCATTCCAAAAGGCTTCACTCGGAAGGAGGTACTACTTCCAATTGCGTCGGGAATATTGTAAGATGTATGGTAGTCGCACATGTAGGGCATGGTGGAAGTTGCGGTGAATTTGTTACATTTGGCGGTTGTGGTACACTATCCATGTTTCATGTTCATTTAAACAATAAAATCGTTCGGTTTTGCGGTTCATTACGTGTTGCGGTGGTCTTCTTTGGATCTTGAGTGGCAGTAGTTCATTATTGACTTTCTAGAATATTCGGCAATCTCGGAAGGAGTCGTTATTTTTTCAACACCGCATTGACAAAATAACGAATGACTTATGATTGAATTGTTGCATACTTCTCATATCAGGACTGTTTGCAGCCGACAAGGCTATTCCTCCTTTTTGAAGGCTGTATTGTCGTCTAAAATTGCTTACATCCACTTAATGTGAACTTTGGTGAATAGTTGTTATTTATATAAATAAATCCCACGTCGATGTTACATGACCAACTATTAGACATCAACCCAACGCAAAACTGAACGTAACTGAAAGACATATACAGGTCATTATACAGTCTTGAACAATAAACAAAGTTAAAAAAAATTTAGTTGCTAGGTAAGAATGATTTTACCACAACTTTGTAAGTTTTAACCAGTGTATATACTGAAAATATGAAAATAAAATCATGTCTTTTGCAGGTTTCCTGATCCATGTAGCATGGCATGTTTGTGAGATGTGGTTATTGAGGATGGATGTTCATGAAATACATGTAGAAAAAAATATATCACTGGATTGAGCTCTTTGTCTAAGTGTATGATTAAAGTGCTTTGCTTTGAGCTCAGTTCATTGTTATGCAATTCATTCTTTGAGAACTAAAAATTTGACAGACAAATCTCATCTGCACAAGGAATTGATGAAGTAGTATCCATTCTATGTAAGTAGTTATGAGAAGATAAAGGCATTTTATTAAATTTGATCCGATTACAAACATTTTTTGTCCAGAAGCCAAATTACATAAAAGAACAGAGTTCCAATGTCCCCGCGTTGCACTTATATAATATTTCCAAAATGCATAACTCTTTTTAAAAAAGATCAATCGTCTATCATTTAAGAATTTGTCCGAGATATTGCCGGTATTAACTTTAGTATGAGTTTTTATAAAAATCGGGCAATAATTGTACCTGTGAGAGTACTAATGGGGTCAGTTTCCATAAATTAAATATTTCTAAGAGGCATAACTCTTTTTGAAAATGTCGATTGTCCACCATTGTAGAACTTGTCCGAGATATTGCTCATATTAACCTAAAGTATAAGTTTTATAAAAATCTGACAAGAATTGAACCTGTGAGAGCGTTAATGAGGCCATTTTCCAAAAAAATAATATTTTCAAGAGCATAACTCTTTTTAAAAAAAGTTGCTCGTCAACCATTGTAGAATTTTTCCGAGATATAGCTGATATTAACCTATAGTATAAGTTTTATAAAAACCTGACCAGAATTGTATCCATGAGAGCGCTGACAAGACCGGACGAATGAACACACAGACGGAAGCCCGGTATGTCTATGTTTCCCGCAACGCTTAACGTTGGGGGAAAAAACCAACACAAATTTACCATACAATGCTACTCGAGCTACTAGCAGTATGATGCTTCTAAGGTGGTTTCTTTACACATTTTTTCAACATATGTACTACGTGTAAATGGTCATTAACTATATGTAAAAGAAAAGGACAAAGTTCATAGGCCTATCTGGCCTAATTGATTTTTAGAATTATATTTCATTGTTTAACATTTATCATTCATTTGTTAATTTGTTAATTTGTGTGAATTAACAGTAAGTATCAATTACAGCACTTTCATACCACAACAAGTCTAGCTTACTGTAATGATATTACTTATATTTGTATCCCAATACCTTTTTCCTTTTGCATATCATAACTTTTTAGATATTAGAACATATTCAGTAGAACTAATTAGAAATAACACAGAAGTTTACTTTCTAGCACATCTAGCCTCTAGCATCATGTGAGGCATTGTCATTACTCAAAACCATTAAATATCTTCTGAAAAACAATTTTTACATTTACACAAAATCTTTTACTAATGATACTGGGGAAATCCTTAACTAATTTACAGTTTGTGTGGACAAACCAAGTAAGAAATGACCACCAGAAAGGAACATAAATAGAATTATACAAATAGTACATGCATGCATGTTCACAGATACCATCTCTCCTAGCTATCCAAAATCAAAGATGTGGAACATAATTTATCATAATCATTTGGTAATCAATGCAATCAATGTCTTCTCCATGACAGTCTTGAAAATTAAAACTAAATATGAAATAAACGACACTGCTAATGTTAATGTTTGGTTCAGGTTGGCTGTCATTATGCAACAGTTAAATATAGAACGCAATGGGAAAAACAGAACTCCTTTTGTCAGAAAACACTGTCAAACCCCAAACATACTATCCGCACTGATCTGTGTCCACACTTGTTTCTATATAAATAAAATATACATGTGCTTCTTACTATTCAATTTCCCGTGTTTTAAAACATAGAAATAGTTCATACCAACTGCGTTTAAATACTAGGGTGCAATAAACTGTATTTATTACAAGTAAAATATCCCCTACAATGATTGGAAACAGGAAATATTTGATTTTTTTTAGTGATTTGAATGATTCAATTCCTTTTACAATGAACTTTTTTTTTCTCACCTTCCCATTAAATATAATTTATTCTGTTCATATGTCCAGAGTGTTTTGCTCTAAAGGAGTTTCAGTTTTCCCTGTTTTTTGTACCAAACGTACCAATTTCGATTTTTCATTTAGATTTTATGTCTATGACATGTCTCAACTTTGTAATGATTATACAATTCGAGCAATCTGTACAAACGGTGCTATTACTAGGTTATGTAGGTTAAGTTATGGATACTGCATGTTACTAGTGGGTAACAAGTGAGGAATTTCAATTGTGTACGCTTTACTATAGATAGTAAGAATGCCAATCTATGGACCACTATGAGTAACAAAAGCAGAAATTTATTTAGTTATTTCCGTGGAGACGATTCGCTTTTAACTTTATATGTATATTCGACCTAATGAGGGTTATTTCAGATATACGTGTCGAATGCAAGAAAACCAAATCGTATCAAGTATTTTTTAAAATTATTATCATGAATAAACTGCTGCTATTTGAGTATCTGTCTCAGAGGATATCATCTGCTCAGTAGCCGGTGCTTCGGTTTAGAAACCGGACTCTAGATTTTGAACTTTCGCGTAATGTTTTTCAATGGGTACGCAAGTGGGATTTTGACTGCATTACAAATAAAATTAAAATTAAAATCCCTTATCATTTTTATATCATAAGAATGAAAACCCAAAGCAGTCTGATGTATTGAGTGAGCAAACAAGAATAACAAAAGTACCGAACTACAAAAAGCACACATTAGTTCAGAAACATTTGCATAAGTCTTCCAATTTCTTTTATTTCATTCTTTCTATTCTGCGATTACCCTCAGTTTTTTATTGGAGTTCCAGTTGCTCAATCTTTAATTTTCTATGTAGTTGTTTGTTAAATTTTTCGTGTTTTTTTGCACTTCGTGTTATACATGTACCATGGCGTTGTCAGTTTATCTTGACTTATGAGATTGAAATGTCCACCTGGTAATTTTCGCCTTTTTTTCCCTTACGAATGACTATGAAAATAATGTTTGGTAAACATATTAGTGCAGAGATTGAGTTTGGATGAATTTAACAGCTTGAACTTATATATGTTGCTATTCGGGTAAAATAATTATGTACGTTATGTCAAACGCACACTTTTTTATTCCGTACAAAGATAAATCTAGATCAATTGGTAAAATTAAGACAATAGAATGACATCCTTCTTGGGACGTACACATGGCTGAAGTTACAATTTCCACCACGAGAACTGATTCGGATGTCATTTTGATTAAAAAGGTCAGACACAGTCGTTAACAAGAAAAATTTGTCGTCTTAAATATTTAGTGTCTCATTATACCTAGATACCATAAACAAAGGATATATGATAAATTCAGCTATTAGACATATTGTACTTTTAAAACACTGTAAAAATCGGCAAAACCTTTAAAACAAAATTTGTATGCCTTTTCACCAGCAATTTTACTAACAAAGCCGAATATAGGTGGCAAGGTAGTACTTTAATTCCGGAATTTAGGTTGCTCTTTTGTGCACTTAATTCAATGTATCTGAACAATGTGATTGGACGAAAAATACAGTACATTAAAATGTTAAGTACCAGTCTTTGTAAGAATCGGGCAATTTTGAAAAAAAATCAAAACTTGGCCGAAAAACTTAACAACCTAACCGTCCTATTTTGAAGCTTCCCTCATCCTGAGTTAGAAATAACAGGTCTTTCATTTCTGCACATCTAGTAATTCGAGAAATCTCTAGATAACTTTTGGTTAGACTGATAGCAAATGACGGAGTAAACTCCCCTTAATGATTAAATTCTAGTGCATTTCAACCAAATGATATCTTGAATTACCAGATCAGGAAAAGGAAACGAATGTTTTTCGTGCATCATTACACATTTTGAACATATATTAGTGTCAACTTGAGTGGGTTTTTGTTTGTCTCGTGTTCACCATTGCCTGATTCTTAGGCAGATTGGCACTTTAAAAATTTCAGGGTTGGTGTTAAGTCTGTTGAATTAAAGGCAATAAAACGAAACTAAACAAACGAATGTTTTCGGTCGCAGGTAAGACATTATCAACAATCTTCGTTGAATGTGATAAATATTTTCAACTTTTCTCATCGCGTAGAGAACCGATATATCATCGTCATTATATCAGTGTGTCAATATCAATGACCCACTACCATTATGTATTTGGAAACCTTTGTGACAATATTTTTAGTGTGCACAATTTAATTAAAGTAAAAAAAATTGACCTACTGAAAACTGATACCACAAAATCCTGGAACAAATACGATCAAACAAATGAAATAGTTATACATATTTCATTCTTATATACACCAAATGCAATAAGCTTGATTGTTTATTTAATTTTTCATGTTTTGTTTAAAATAGTATACTTTCTAGCCATCTTAGCTAAAAAGAATTAGAGCTATGCAGAGGTAGGTACACGTGGAAGTTGTACTTTGATTTAGATTCAACCTAAAAGTGGCTATAAATAATTTGGTCTTCTGTATAAAGGACATTTTATCAACGATAAAGATATAAAGCAACAGTTTATAAACTGATCTATTAAGCATTACAATTGTAATGGTGGCAACATTATTTTTTTATGTTTGTCAGGAATATCTTTTGTTCGATATTTATTCGGATCTCCACCATTTTGTCCATGTCTGTTAGCCTCTTGGTCTTTAGCGGAATCAGCAGCATATTCTTCGTATCCTTTGTCGCTTACTTTTCCAACTATATTTTCCCCTTTTTGAAATGCCGTTTGATAAGCCTCTCTTACATTACTAAAACACAAGATAAAATACAGATTCAAGTTTGTTAAAAAAAACTTTCTTACGTCTTTTCTATTCTAACTTTAATTAAGATGGACAACTCATCATCGATTTTTATAACATAAATGAATATCACACATGAACCTCCCCTGCTAAATTAACATTTATAAAACATTGGTACTTGCTGTCTGTCATTTTTTTAAATTTGTTTAAGTATATAAACTTTAATTATTCTTTTTTAAAATGTGTGATCTTGTTTTAAATGATTGTGAGTACTCCTAGATCGGAATGTTTTTGCCATTTGTGTTTGTTCTATGTACCGGTCTGACGAGTCAGGCTCTTTCCAACGGTATTGTGGTTATTATGTTTTGTTGTTACAGCACTGTCTAAAGTCAACGGAAGGTTAAACAATCATGCTAAACCCCGCAACATTCTTTATGCGTCTGTCAAAAGTCAAAAGACAGTAATTCAATAATTGTTTATGATTGTTAGCTGCCTCATTAGTTTTCAGTTTTTTTTATTGTAATCATGAATCAGGCCATTTGTTTTCCTCACTTTTATTAACAGTTTGTTCTTTAAGAGATTGTTTTAGCTTTCTATAAGGTATGGGTTATAATCATAGTTTAATGCCGTATACAGAACCACAAAGTTGTTAACATTGTCTTTGACAGATGGTTATCTCATCAATATTAGCAATCGTAAAAATTAAAATATATATTTCTAACTAATGGAATTATGATCTTTTTCTTATACAATTGAATATAGTAATGTCGTTGGTTCATGTCTGTCATATTTGTTTTTTCATAAATTGTTTTGTTATGAATTAGACAGTCAGTTTCTCAATTAATTGATTTCACGTTTTGTCATGTCGGGGCCTTTATAGTCAACTATACGTATGGATTTTTCTCATTGTTGAAGTAGGTACGGTTGCCTCTAATTGCTTACATCCACATCATTTGAATTTTGGTGGATAGTTGCCTCTTTTGTTTTCATGCCACATCTCCTTATTTTCATAAGAATATCATTTGTTATATTTTTAAATTAATAACACGATTCATATAGTTTTATCCATGTTAACAAAATATGACATGGCTATGGCAGAAATTATGTGTCCCAATGTCAATTCTCTAACGCAGAACCCATACATAGATCGTTGGACGGTAATTGCATTATTTAACTAGGTGGGATATTACAGTAATTTGTTTTTATCAGTGTTAATTTTATTGAACCAAGATCTATAATAGATTTTTTGTGGAGGACCATTTTCTTATTTCGTGAGGATATAGTTACCTGATATGCTTCGCTGCTGCTTTACCACCAGGGCCATGTTGTGCTGCCTTGTAGTTGGTTTTTGCATGAAAGTACTTGTCTTCTCCTTTTGCACTTTTGCCATCTTTTACCATTTGTTTAGTGACAGTTTTCATTTCCCTGATTATATTATGTATATGTTAAATATCTTATACGCCATTTTTGACATTGTAAAAAGATCTAGGCAAAATATGTATTTTGTTGTGTATACGGGGCGCCGAATGGGACTCTGTGGTTTTGTAAAAAATTCAATTCCGTCATTACAAAATCATTTTTGTCTTACAAAACTATGTGTTACAGACCTGTTTTATGAGAAACTTTAATTTTGTGATGACAAAATTCATTTTTGTAGACAAAATTCATTTTTGTAGACAAAATTCATTTTTGTAGACAAAATTCATTTTTGTAGACAAAATTCATTTTTGTCATGACAAAATTCATTTTTGTCAAGACAAAATTCATTTTTGTAGACAAAATTCATTTTTGTAGACAAAATTCATTTTTGTAGACAAAATTCATTTTTGTAGACAAAATTCATTTTTGTAGACAAAATTCATTTTTGTCGAGACAAAATTCGTTTTTGTAAACAAAATTCAATATTGTTAAATAGGTATGCAAATATAAACTTATTTGCTTACAAAATTGACTTTTGTGACAAAAATGAATTTTGTGAAACAAAATTCACTTTTGTGTTAAATTTTCACTTCTGTTTAACAAAACTCAATTTTGTCTACACAAAAATAAACACAAAATTGAACTTTGTCGTGACAAAAATGATTTTGTCTACAAAAATGATTTTTTTTTTACAAAATTCAATTTCGTGTCAAAAAAGTCAATTTTGTCAACACAAAAATAAACAATAATTTGAATTTTTTCATGACTTACCTATATGTGCTATGCATCTCTTTTACGCCATTAACGTAACCTTTCACATAATCCTTTGTTTCTTGGTCTTTGCTTTTACGGTATCAATGGCTCCACCAATTGCCTCTTTCACTTTATCAATTACACTTGCTTTTGGCGTTTCTTGTTTCTGAACTGATGACGAACCGGATCTACTGGCACTAGAACTCCTGCTACCACCCAACCACCCACCGCCACTTTTTCGATTTGTGTTTGAACCATATCTACTCGATGACTTGGATGAGTCACTACTTCTAGAACTAGAGCGATAAATTCCACCTCCTCCAAACCAGGCATGTGTGTCATCAGCACAAACAGCCAGCACTACGACAAAGGTCAGTAATAATGCGCATTTCATGATTTAAACCTAGTAACATATTAAGATTTTTAATTCAAGTATTGCATTGAAAACATATCACAGAAGACAGTAACTACTAACACTCGTTATCGCTAAACAAAATAAATGAGAACAAGAACCTTCCTGAAAAGATATAGAATGCTTCGTTGTGTCATAAACTCGTGTAACCTGTTTATTTCTGTGTATCTGCTTAATTGTGGTCGCTTAACAGACTTTATGGTTTCATTTTATATGTATATATTGGTTTTCTTTATTCAGTTTCTGATACTTTAATTTTGGTTTCAGTTTTTGAGAGATCAAAGAATGACTCAATATAAGACTCATTAGGAAAAAGTATGCCCCACTAAGGTATGCAAAGGTGAGCGCCATCAAGGTCAGCAAAGGTAAGCACCACAAAGGTAAGCAAATGTGTGCTCCACTATGGTCAGCAAAGGTAAGCGCCACCAAGTTAAAGGTGAGTGCCACCAATTGAGGTTACAGGATGTGAAAAAAGGACATTTTTAAGAATACAACGCAATGCGCAATACTATTATTTTGAATAACTTTAATTGTACTGTATCGTATTGGTTCAAGAAGAATTCCATTGCTAACCAAGACTTCCTTATCATATGAACGCTCATTCAAGTTTGAATAGCAATTATGGTTGTAAAGACCTATGTACAAAAATGTAAGTAACTGTTGTAGCTTCATGTGATTTGTACTTCTATCTTTCATTATTCCGTATTCCAAAAATCACTCGTCTTCTCTGTACGAGCTAAAGGGTTCATAGAATATTAAGGTTCTAGCTCCTAGCTTTGAACGTTCCTGATAATGCGAAAATTCATATCATTCATCAATTTGAACGCATACTATTTATGAATCTTATCTCTTATCATGTATTTGACATCTTGAAATTAGTTTCTTAAAAACAAATCCATTGCGATGAGCTTTGTACGATCAGACAAGTAACAGTGCACAAAACAAAACCACCGTAAACTTGAGCAACATCAACGATGCAAACTCTTACCCTAAACAAACTTCAGGAAAAACTTGTTATCATTTTAACTTAGAAATGTATACTTAATTCAAAGACAATATATGTCCTTTTAATTTTACAAGATTAAAATTATACTTACTTCGACAGATATATTCAGAACAATAGTTGAACTTATAATTCTCCATATTTATAACGGTTCAGGTCCGTGATATCCTGCGTATCCTGCTTATTTTCATATAAAAAGTACCTCGAACGTGACAACGTTCTCGTATCTCTGGCTTAAGGTGGTATCCAACACTTCCACTAAAATTAATTTGGCTCGTTTAATTTTCATAAAATTTTGACAAAGTATTTAACTTGACCATTGGACACAAATATAAAAATTTCAAAAAATTTGAACCAACCGTTTTATCAGAAAAAATACACTGGTTACATAGCAGTTTGACAAACACTACTTTTGATCATTGAGAAGCTTTATATTCTCTTAACAACACAACGTGATTAAAACGTTTAGCTGATTTTACAGATTTATCTCCCTGTTAGGTACCACCTTAAACACACCCCATTTTCTTACGTAATTAAAGCTATTGCAAAAAGAATGTTTGACGTGATAAACAATATTAGTGTGTCTTACGTAAATACTTTGTATTTTGCTATATGCATAACAACTATTGTGGTTGAAGAATTTCATCACTATGTATACAAATATATTCAAAAAATGAACCCTTAAGCGTTGAAGTTGTGAACAAATTACGTATCATTTTAATTGTTCAAAACAAATTACTTGATGGATGTCTTCACAAACGAAAGGTTGTAGAAAAAACTATGCATAGAAAATATTTGCGATACTACCAGTTATACGATGGCTTGATGCTGGAAGGCTGTTTAATCTTACGGTTAATAATCCAACATTTTAAAATACAAGGAAGGATTTATTTGTTTCTATGTAAAGTTTTTAAAATGATTCATAACTTGGACGCATTAATTTGGAAAAAAAGTACAATTTTTCCAAATATCAAAGGAGAAGTGGAAAATATCAAAGGGATATTCAAACTCATTATATTCGAAGACAAACTAACAACGCCCCAAAACAACCGTAAAATAAACAAGTTAACTCAGTACACCGACGACAGATAAGGACTTAGTTACACTAACCAAAGTAAAAACAGGAGATTATCGAAGGTGATCAGGCTGTGTAAGCGTGATACTCGTCATTTGAGACTAACAAAAACGTTGATACATGTAAGTTATGTCAATTAGTAGACATCATGTTATAGCGGATTGGTCTCTTATTTATACTACGAAATCACCGAATTTGGTAACTAGCAATCTTTAAATTATGTACAGACATGATTCCCAAAATGGACACGTACACGTAATATTTCGTCCTCGCTTAATAAGTATCAGTTATGTCCATAAAAGAAGTTATATACTATTAAGAGTTAACACCAAAGTTGCCTCGTTGTTTAAATAGTAGTCTTTAATGAATTTAAGAGTTATAATGTAAGAATTTCGGGGAGTAAAAAACCTTAACTTTTGTACTTTCTCATTCCAATGCGAACTTTTTTCCTCTGTGTCATGCGTCATATAAATACTAACCGTAACTTGTTTATCCTTTTATGAACTTTTACAGTTTTATCATTATTTGAATTTATATGATTAGGTTCCTATTGATGTCTTAATATGACTTTTGTCGTGGCTCTGTATTTGGTGTTCCAAATGCGGATGGATTAAGAGGTGAGCGTTAGATGCAAGAAATTTAAATAGCTTTATATTTGTATTTGTGTGTACCCTTTTAGTACTTTATATGCCATAATGTTTTTTTTTATGTACGGTAATACATTATAAAAACATCCTTTGTGAGAAAACTGAGACTTCAGCAAGATTCCTATTTGCGCATTACTATATGAGGCACAGAGACTGATGTTTACAGAGCAAATGTTCATAGGTTGTCTGTTTTTATAAATGTTTACACCAGTTATAAATTCAGGGTTGGTAAAATGTTTGAGAATTTAAGACGCTTCTATGAGTAACACAATGAACGCATTTAAGACCGATTAAATCGTTATATATTGACGATTGACTATTTGATATTGATCGTCTCACCGATATACTAAATGGTATGCCGCCAAAACTTTTGATAAAATTCAATTTCATTGACCGCAGGTTAGAAGTAATAACATAAACGGCACACACTTTATGCATCAGATGCATATGCATACCATTAAAGTCTCTTCAGAGATACTCGAGGCAAAATTTTTGAAAATTCAAACACTCATACACTCGTTTAAAAGCTGAAAGAACCGAAAAGAATCAAATATATAGCCAAAATCCGTACACACAATCAAGGGTTCGAATTGACTTCTCTTAATCATAAAGCTGCAGGATGGTATTCCTCTCGAATCGTAACATCTATACTAACCTAAAAGTATTTTCATATCAAACTGATTTGCCATGTTTCTCAACAAAGCCTCCCTTCCTACTAATATTTGACACTTAGCTATGTGACACATTTTTTCTTTTACTTAAACAGTATAACTTTTACGGAAACTTGTACACAGGTGTTCAATAAAGTTAAAGGAACATTTGAGTGATTCGGATAGAAGACCAGATGAAATGACATTACTACTTTTATCTAGATATACAAAGATATGGTATAAGTGCCAATGAGACAACTCTCTATCCAAATCACAATGTGTAAAAAGTAAACCATTATAGGTCCAAATACGGCCTTCAAGACGGAGCCTTGGCTCAAATTAGTTTTTTTTACTAATATTCATTTGACTGATTTAATTTATCTATATTACACTCAAAACGGACGTGTTAAACATGAATTAACTAAAAATATTCAATGAACATGCTAAGCATGTAGTATTGTTTGTTTACGACATAAACAAAGGGTGTTTTTTTTCATAAGTGTTTACTTAGGAAAAGCTAAATTAAGCGTGTATTTGCGTCATGAGGTACATTGTAGGTCAATGATTTTTTTTTACAATAACAGTAAACAGTTATTGTGGTCATTGAAAAGTGCAATTGTTTGTTATTTTATATTTATAGAAATTCAGTTTTCCCACAAGTACATACCTACGCATTCCGTAAGAATTGTCTTCCTAAAAATGGCAATGTATATAAGTAGGTGCAAAACCTAATTTTTTGAATATTTAACCTTGCATATCATGGGTATTAAAAAGATGAATGAATACTATGATCATACATATACCCGAAACAAACTGATTAAAAATCATATTCCCATCTGGCACACATTTCTGATCCTATTTGAAGATACGAAGACTAAGTAGTTCAAGTATCATAATTCCCAACCCATGATAAAGGGGGAGGGTGCCAACCATATATCCCCAGTAAAAACATTGATCTGCCCCATAAAAAAGGGGGTTCAACCCCCGAGAACCCAGTCTGGACAAGCAACTGAAGTTTTTGAAACTCATTCCAATCGTTTGTTTATAAAGTTTTGCATTTGATTTTGTCAGGTGTTATGGACATCAACCTTTGTTTTTTAATTTACCTTGGAGTTTTATATTATTATTTAAAGAGAGACGTAAAATAACATTGGGACTTATTCTTTTTATATAAAAAAGGCCAGCATTTCAAGTGAAATTATATATCTTATAAAAAATTTCGTTTAAGTCTATGGATAGTGTTCACTGCCATAACTATATGTGCATGTTTAATAACAACCGAAGTGACGTATGCTTTGTTTAAATTTCATTAAAGTTCAAAATATTTTACAATTCTAAAAGGAATGTTAAAAAGGTAATGATAGTAAGCTTTCTCGGATCTCTAAAATTTGGTACAAAATCTCTAAATGTCTTGAAGAATTCAATAGGTTACAGAGACATTACAAACAGTGAACATGGTTTCAATGCGTTGAGCTGGTCTAGTTAGTCTCCATTATGTTTAGGAAACCAATTGACTTATGAAAATCATTTGAATGGCTTGTCAGAGGAGCGAAATTCACTTGGACCGAATAATAGCTACATACTCGACACACCTTTCTAAATGATGCAATGTATGGAAAATGAAATCACAAAACTGGTTCATTACATTCATCGTTATATGCAAAAAAGGAATCATTCCATAATTTGGGTCTGGTTTATAGGTATATTACAACAATACGTGTATTAAGTTGCTACGGCATATATCAAATTAAAAGCCTTGTGCCTTTGATAACTATTAACTTAACTGGTACCCGTAGCTTATGTAAGTACACTAGTGCAGATCATTGGTTCGAAAAATGAATTCAACTTCATAATACATTAAATAACGGAGCAATCAGGTACTTATGTTAGATTGAATATTCAAAACCTCATACCAACGTTGAAGAACAAAAAGAACCAAAAATGGAATCAAAGATTTGGCAAAATCCAGACAAAGAATGAAGGGTTCGAGTTGACTTCTCTCAGTCACCAAGCTGCAGGATGGTGTTTCTATTGAATCATGACTGCTAATCTCAAGACATTGTTCATTTTAAACTGATTTGCCATGTCATAAGATTCATTTTAATGAATAAAACTCCTGCTAACATTTGATACTGAGCTATGTGACACATTTGTATATATAACTTTGATAGAAACATTCACAAATGAAATTTAAGAACCACCACACAGATACATGAATGAAAATAAACATGTTTACAAGTCCTTGTGTTCAGATGATATTAAGGTGATACATATTACATGTATCAACATATTTTTTGTTTGATGAATCGGGTACGATGATTATCGCTAAAAAGCAGTTGTATTTGCGAGAAAAAAATACTTTTTAATTAGATATAAGAAGATGTGGTATGAGTGCCAATGAGACAACTCTCCATCCAAGTAACAATTTATAAAAGTAAACCATTATAGGTCAAGGTACGGCCTTAAACACAGAGTTATGGCTCACACCGAACAGCAAGCTATAAAGGGCCCCAATAATTACTTGTGAAAAACCATTCAAACCAGGTTACGCTGAAGTGCGACGGATTACATCAATTATATCTTCAATGTATTTCATATTTGTTGTAGAAATTTTTTAAGAAGGAGCTTTTCGTTTTTTTATATACCTTATAGAGAGCATAACCTGTTTAATTAAAAACAGTCAAGATGAATAGTGAAATCATTTGAAGTCCGCACAGTGACGTCGGTGCGTACATTATATGGAGCTTTGTAAATAACCAAGACAAAAAAAGTGGTCGTTTATTCAATTGTTTAGAAATTGACGCTACATAAAAAAGCTATTTTCCTAAAAACATCAATGACTGAAAAAATGTTGTACTTGTCAAAAATGCAAATACTTAAAGGGGCACTAGCTACGAGATATATAAAAAATCTAAAGTTTGATTTTTCTTGTTCTTGTACTTTCAAATTGCCAAAAGTACCACCTCCTCCAAAACATCTAAATATTGTCTTATAGAATACGAATGTTGTTTAAATCTAAAAATTTTGTAAATATTGTCATGTTTGTCTAAGTAACAATTCAAAATGTGGATTTTACACCAATAAAATGATAGGATTTGATTTGATTTATAGACAATCGAACATCAGCGTGGGACCGTTGTACATTGGTGCAGACCATCGCGAAGTTCAGCGTCCCCATCGCACATAAGAAAATGGAAACAAAATAAATACAAATATAAAAAATTATAAAAAAGATAAAAACGAATTTAAAGGAAATAATTAATACATATTTCAATAACAAAATTAAATTCACATTTCTCGTGCATCGATCGCTGCAACTGCAATAGACTTCAAATAACTAAAACCATAATGAGAAATTCAAAACCAAAGCAACTCCATTTCTTCAAAAAGGAACAAAGCAAGGAAAAGGTGTTTTGTGCTGACGCAACGTTTAGCAGTCACATATTAATCAACCGACCAGTCATCTTTCTCTATAAATAAAAACTAATTAAGTTGTGAAACTGGTTCTATTTCGATACTTGATAAAACTAATCACAGACACCCGACTGTTCAATCATAGTACATGACTTATAAAATTATTGTTCTATGAATAAACAGGGTTAACATAGGAGTACCTCGCGTTTAACAGACAAAACGTTTAATTTGGAAAATAGCAAAAATCAAATACATTACAAATACATTAATTTACTAGGAATATGTCGTATATCTTTGTCAAGTATTAGTTGTATTTGATTTCCTGACGTTGTCACGCAAAAGAAAAACGTAGTTTGATATGATTCATAAATCCAGTATTCCCCAGTTATCATGACAGTACAAATATGTAAATGTGTATCCGGCCGTGAAACACTTTGGTACTTTATAAAGGAAACTTTTCATTGATAAAAATTATAAATATATCTACATTTTATTGATAGTAAAACTTGAACTATGATGAATGCTAATGATCACACATACGATGAACCAGCTGAAGAGAAAGTATACACACAACTTGCATCCATTTCTAATGATTATCGAAAGTATGATGACTTAAGACGACCAGGCTCGCATCACTCATATTTTGAACCTCAACCAGATCCTAAACCACATCATGTATGCAAAGATGTGAAAATCAAATTTTGGATAGCATTCACAACTGCTATTATCATAGGATTAGTAGCTGGGCTAACGTACATTGTGATTAGGTTTCGCTATAAT
>CM034351.1:75827554-75946752 GCA_019925275.1 Mytilus edulis
AATTGTAATTTCAAAAAATGACAATGTTGTCATTTGTCATTCATTTAAAGGTGCTTCAGACAATGAAATTATAACAATGTTGTCGATTTATACATACCAAAATGGTGAACATAAAGTTTTGTATATAATTTTAATTATTTCTCGATTTATAATGTAAAATGTTTTCTTTTCTTGATGTACAGTCATTGATAGTAAATGTTGCTAATGCAAACACTCCGGTATTCATTCAACATAATGTAGACAAAATAGACCGCATGACTTCGGAATTGAACTACGGTGATAAAGTAAACAAAGACTTTCAAATTACCTTGTTTATATCTTTGATAAAGAAATAATTATTATATTT
Organism: Mytilus edulis; assembly: GCA_019925275.1. Lineage (NCBI taxonomy): Eukaryota > Metazoa > Mollusca > Bivalvia > Mytilida > Mytilidae > Mytilus > Mytilus edulis. The sequence continues at coordinate 75,827,901 of CM034351.1, forward strand.
AAATATTAAACGAATCACAAATTTAAATTGTACAATATAATATTATATAAAGGTGGTACAAATAAATAGATTGATGACAACATCACACTAACAAGGGAGGTAACTACTTTTAAAACTGACACGAAAACTAGCCCGGTCGTTAAAGTATACATGCACAGTGGTTGTGAGATCAATACCGAACGGCCCTATACCCTATAGTTAGTTTCCATTATCTAACTTTAGTTTGCCTCAACCAAATGTTATGAAACTTATACATAATGCTTATTACCACAAAACACAGATCAAGTGTAAATTTTGGTGGCGTCACTTTACATGTAACTGTTCTAGAGTGATGCCCCTTTACAAATAAAATATTTGATGAATGTTTCGTTTCCTTTCTCAATTTAAGTTTGCCCCTACCAAATATTTTGAAACTTATACAAAATGCCTATTACCACAAAATACAGATCCAGTCTGGATTTTGGTGGTGTCACTTTAACCGTTTAAGAGCTGTGCCCGTTTACAAATAAAAAAATTGCTGAATGTTTCGTTTCCGTTCTCTGAATTGAGTAAGCCTCAACCACATGTTAGGAAACTTATACCCAACGCTTATTACCACAAAATATAGATCAATATAAAAAAAAAGATGTGGTATGATTGCCAATGAGACAACTATCCACAAAAGACCAAAATGACACAGACATTAACAACTATAGGTCTCTCGCACGGCCTTCAACAATGAGCAAAGCCCATACCGCATAGTCAGCTATAAAAGGCCCCGATAAGACAATGTAAAACAATTCGAACGAGAAAACAAAAAAAATGAACGAAAAACAAATATGTAACACATAAACAAACGACAACCACTGAATTACAGGCTCCTAACTTGGGACAGGCACATACATAAATAATTGGTGGGGTTAAACATGTTAGCGGGATCCCAACCCTCCCCTAACCTGGGACAGTGGTATAACAGTACAACATAAAAACAACAAGTTTGAATTTTGGTAGTGTCACTCTTACTGTTCAAGAGTTATGCCCCTTTACAAATGAAAAAAATGCTGATTTTTTTTATTTTCGTTTCCGTTCTTTAACTGAAGTTTGCCTCAAACAAATGTTATGAAACTTATACCCTATGCTTATTACCAGAAAAAAAAAGAGGGACGAAAGATACCAAAGGGACAGTCAAACTCATAAATCTAAAACAAACTGACAACGCCATGGCTAAAAATGAAAAAGACAAACAGAAAAAACAATAGTACACACGACACAACATAGAAAACTAAAGAATAAACAACACGAACCCCACCAAAAACTAGGGGTGATCTCAGGTCTCCGGAAGGGTAAGCAGATCCTGCTTCACATGTGGCACCCGTCGTGTTGCTTATGTGATTACAAATCCGGTAAATAGTCTAATTCGGTAGGTCATATTCATGAAAGGGAAGGGGATTGTAGTTACGACGTAAGGAACATATCCGATATCATTTGTGAAACGGTTATTCCATAACGGTCAACCAACTCGTGATAGCGTCCGTAAAATTTACGAAGGGATGATTTCAACTTCACCATTTGGAACTCTTGGTTTAATAGCTTCCTTGTGAGCAGCAAACCTCTATCAAGAAAATCATGATAGGAAATGCAAGCACGGGAATATCGTATCAATTGGGAGATATATACCCCGTATGCAGGTGCTGCTGGAATGTTGCTACTTAGAAATGGAAAGTTCACAATTGGAAAGCTGAAATCATCTCTGTTGTCGTAAAGTTTTGTTTTCAACCGACCCTCATTGTCAATTTCTAGATGTAAGTCAAGATATGAAGCCGACTTAACTGTATCTGTAGTATCTTTTATCTCTAGTTCGATTGGATAGATGCGTTCCACATAGTCATTGGATTGTTTAAGTGAAAGAACATCATCTATATAGCGGAAAGTAGAGTTAAAGGATATTGCTAACTCTTTCTTTCCTAAGAAGTTCCTGCATGAAGTCAGCCTCATAATAATAAAGAAACAAGTCGGCGAGTAGAGGGGCACAGTTTGTTCCCGTTGGAAAATATAGATCAAGTTCGAATTTTGGTGGTGTCATTTGTACTTTTCAAGAGTTTAGCCCCTTTACAAATGGAAAAATTGCTGAATTTTTCGTTTCTGTTCTTTACCTAGAGTTTGCTTCAACCAAATATTATAAATCTTATACACAATACTTATAACCACAAAAATCAGATCAAGTACAAATTTGGGTAGCGTCACTTCTTCCGTTCTTCAGTTATGTCCTTTTTTTATATAACTTTAAATGATATGCAAAAGGGTTGGGGGCATGATTTGTGTCCAAATGACACATTCCCCATTTATTTTCTGTAAGTGAAGTACTGATCAGTGTGCACGTGGTTACTATGCACAGATTGGTCACTGGATATAAACTCATCATAGATACCAGGATATTAATGCTACAGAGCACATGATATCCTGAAGAGTAAGTTTAAATGTTAGAAAAAATGTTATAGAGATACGCCTATCCCTATCATCATTTCTTATACCTTTTCAACATTGTATTTACGTATTTTGTGTCTTAGTAATCTTAGAATATCTATGAAACAGTTATCATTCAAATATAAGTTGGAAATACTTTTAGCATTTCAAAGTCATAAAAGATAATAAAGAGCAAAAAATATTCAGCAAACTTGACAAAAATGATATATAATATAAACTCTTTGGAGTCATATGTATCGTTGCAATAACAAATATAAGATCAATCAATATACATTGAAGTTACACAACTAGAACCTTTACAGGTAAAGATGAGGTAATCTCTTCTAATGTTTATTGACGGATGCTTTTATGACTTGGTTGATCTTTATTGATATAAGGGGTAAAAATAAGATAATTTCATTTAATCTGCATGACAAAATTTATGTGGGAGTAGTAAACAACCTATGTTTTAGTGTTTAACACCACAGAAACAACTTTCTGTGCATTTATAACAATTTAGGACATTTTTTTATATAAAGAATATTATTGTCAGGGTGAGAAAAGATAAAAATAGCACAAACTCAAGTTTTAGGCTCTAATTTTGCAATATGTGATATTTTGCCCCCAAAAAGATTGAAATGTGGCTACTATTATTTCAAATGATCAGTTGAGACAAAAAAATCAATTGTTTTCTGATTTTGATGTTTCACCGCATTTCGCACCACCAATTAAAAGTCCCTATCTGTTCAACCAAATGTTGCAATTTTCACAGCTTTCTAAATATTTTACCTTAAGTTTAACTTCATAGAAACCAGTTATATCCTGAATCGTACATGTATCAGCTTTCTACATGCCAATTTTCAACAGATTTTTAAAATCATATAAGACAGAAGAGGTCTTCCGAATAGAGGTACCACTAAAAATAACCCCTGGTTTTCTCGAAATCTTAAGTTTACTATGGAGTGCATTAATCCACAATTTTGAATGCAAACTCATAAACAAGTAATTGTTTGCTCAAAATGGTCTTAATATATTTCTCTTTCACCAAAAGCTTCTTTTCTGCCAATTTGTTGGTTAGTTGAAGTAAACAATGACATCAAATGCACTATTTTTTGTCCGAGTAGGCCTACTTTCACATACATTCTAAATTGGAGAGAGTAGTTGGTGATGTGACACCTGAAGGCGTTGAGTTTTTTACTGCTTTTGATGGTAACTTTTCAATCAACCTTTCAAAAAAAAAATATTATTGTGTTTTATGTTGCTCTAAGCAACAGTGAATTAAACTTTCAATCTGCTAAAACAGTATAGATGTTCTTCAGTTCTTTTAAAAATTCAAGTCCTGTTTTGCATATCAGTTGAACTACACATACAGTTCTAATTCATTATACAAGACATGTGAGTTTTTTTGGGTTTCAAGTGATGTTAGTAAAAATGTTCTCCCGTTATTCGATGACCTTACTTATTGTAAATTTCGTAAAGTTTTGTAATTTTTTAACACGAGAAATTTGTTGGATAACCATTGGCATAGTCAGCCATTTGTTCATTTGTCACATGTAAAACAATAAATAAACGATATATATTCACGAATGTTTGATTTCTCGCCCTTTCACCGCAGAAACGAAAGTTGATGATTTCGTTTAGAAAAAAGATCAATATAGATACCAGTTTCATTTGTTTTTTTATGTCACCCGATCGACAAAGTCGGGTGACATATTGCTTTTCCTCTGTTTCTTTTTCCCTATTATTATTATTATTATTATTATTTTTTTTCTTCCACCTAATTTTGTCCGGCAGTTTTTTTGGAGCCAAAGGAACCAATCGGAATGATGGTGCACTATAACAAGGAACCCTGACTTTCCAGTTGCAGTGCAACTTTTGAACTAAAAAATGGCTGCCATCACCATGGAAACAGAAAAATAGTGAAAAAATATAATTTTAGAGTTCGGCCAATTATTTGAGAATGGTTATGCTTAAAATCTTTAGATTTTGATACAATGTAGGTGCCCACTATACACTGGTTTTGGGATGATTTTGGCAATCATTGGAACTGATATGTTGCCATGGATACTACACCAAAAATTTCCAAAATATGGAAATGCTCCAAATTAAATGAAACTTCACAGTAACGATGAGCAACATTGGTAGATGTGGAATTTGGCGTTGGAATTTCCCAAATGTCGGTTGTTTCCATGGAAACAATGCAAAAATGGTAAAAATGGTCCAAAAACACCTAAAAGTGGCATTTACTTTCTTAAAAGGGTAGGTAAAATCCATTGAAACTCTGATGGTATGTTCCCTCTCATGTACCAATGTGGTATCTGCCATTAGAAATTTGGAATGGTCTGTGTAACCATAGAAACCAGCCAAAATGTCAAAAATTTCAAAAATTTCAAAATGCTCAAAAAGTAATGAAACTTACTATGATTGTTGACTGTCAAGTCTGCATGAAACTTTTGAAGTTGGAATTTCCAAAATGGCCACCGTTGCCATGGAAACTGCAGAAATGTCAAATATTTTCATAATGCTCCAAATTTTATGAAACTTAATATTATTGTTAACTCGCATGTATAGATGAGACTTTTGACTTTGGAATTTTCAAAATGGCTGCCGTTGCCATGGAAACAGCAAAAATGTAAAATTTTCTAAAATGCTCTGAATGTACTGAAAATTTACAGAAAGATGTATTGCCATGTATATATGTGCATTCACTGTTAAACAATTTTGAAATGGCTGCCGCTTAATGGCAATAGGGGGAAGGGTGACATCCGCTATTGCTTGCAATAGCAATTCTAGTTATTATTACGTTCAAATTGCTATTGTTTATAAAGAATATAATCTATGCTACAGTACAAAAAAAAATGACTTTCACTTTGTGTTGCTCATTGTTGAAGGCTGTACGACGACACTTCGTTGCTTACATTCAAGTAGTTTAGACTCTGATGGATAGGTGTCTCATTTGCTATCCTACAAAAATACCTCATGTTATATCGACAAAGATTTACACGTGAAAACAAATGTTTCTTTAACTTTATCTAATTTGATAACGCAAACAATAAAACTAATTTTAAAGTAATATTTGAACAAGTGGGTTGGTGAAATTCCAGTTTAATGTTGGATTCGTGCGAATTAATAAATGCTTGAAGAAAAAGAAAGTAATATTCTTTAAATGTGAACACTGGATGATTATAATGTCTTCTCGCTGTTTTAATACTATCAGATATCTCAATATAAGTACCATATTACAAAATATCTTTAAATATTCATATTAAAATAACCAGCAAAAAAAATATTTAAGCTTTTCTGTTTGATGTTATTATCCTTTGAAGCATGGTTTGGTTACTGGGAAGTTGTCATATGTCTACATATTAAGTTTGATCTCCGTTTGAAATAAATATTAGATGCGTTTATAAAATTCTTTTGCTGAAGCATGTACAAACTCTGTTATCATTTCGAAGTATAATAATATGTAAACTGGAAAGTTAAAATTTTATGTACATGTTTGATGTGTGATTTGAAAAAAAAGATTAATATTTAATGGGTATAAAAAGATTTCTGTTGAAGTAATGTGTTAACTTAAATCAAATCAAATTAGACCGTTAATGGTTAGTTGTACATTCGTTATTTGCATTTATGGCCATGATATTGTCTGATTTTATTGGGTTTATGATTTTCGCTTGTCCTTTGTAGTCTTTTCTCTCTTTTGTTAATCGCTATACTACAGTCTTTTGATCGATACATAAAAATATGTTAAGAAAATCTTGATCATAATTTCAGTAAATTTAGGCAGACAATAAATATTTCTTGGAAGAAAACTAGAAAAAAGTAGAACATATGATTCGTAGTTATGAAAACGGGGGTTAGAATATGTTTGATATTGAAAGTCGCATTGAAACACTAAAACTGTCATTTACTAATATATTTAGGCAAAAGTAGTTTACCATTGTCCAAGTCTCATAACTCGATTTAGAAGATACAAATCAACGTAACAAATAGAATATTAGTGAATCGTATGAACTCTAAAAGGAGCGGGACCTGGTTCATCTCTAAATATGCATGCATCACCTGACAAGTCCAATCCAAACTCAGGCAAACTGTCACAAGCTATCAAATTAATGATAAGACGACTATTCTGGTATTGGAAGACATATAACTGTGAAAACATGTTGCTAGCTATTTGAGATACAGACATATTGTATCTGTCACCCAATTTGTGATGGTGACCGTACAATTTATGTTGTGTCCTTAGTCCTCGTAATTCCAGAGTAGCATTTTTTTGTGCAAGGAGCACACCGCGGCTTATAAATTTGTATAGTATCAACAAACACACTAGAGCAATATATACATTATTGAGTACTTACATTATTTGCATTAGCTGATTAATGAATGCACACATACGATGCAAACTGTCGAGCTAATCTATATTTATGCGTTTGATTTTTAAATGTTATTGCCACAACGTAATCGTTTTCGTTTGTAATAAATAAAACCATATATACTTTTAATGATAGAATTAGAAATGAAATTTCCAATTAGAAAAAAAGAAACAAGCAACATTTGATGCTGAATTCAAATCTCATGTTAGTTATTTTCATAAACTAGTGGCAGCAGAAATAAAGAGTAAAAACCAGACGATTGCATGGCCAAATGAAAAAAACAGCAAAAAGAAAAATAAGGGTCTACAGAACACCACAAGGAAAACTAACGACTGAGCTACACTAATTTAACAAAAACCCCAAAATGAAATCAGTACTTTGGAACGGAACGCAGATCCTGATCAATTCGGGGCAGCCATCATGGTGATCGTGGTAAGTAAAAAGTTTGCGAAACGTCGCATTCGGTGATGTTACAATCTAGGAAAAGAGGACGCAATTTTGGCTATAATTTAGTAAATGGATTTAGGTTCTCAATCCACCATGGTCACTTTCTATGTTTAAGTCAAGATATGAGGCCGACAAACTGTATCTATTGTATCTTTTATTCCATGTTTGTTGGGATGTGATCAATATAGTAACCCAACTTCGAACTATTTTTTGAGCAACCATCTTCTATATAGCGTGAATAAAAAAAGGTAGTACTAACTTTTTTTTAATACTTCTTGAGAAGTAAAATAACATAAATACTGTTCTTCGAGGATATTTTTTAAACAGAAACCCCCTAAGCAAATGGCAAAATCAAAAACTCAAACACATCAAACGAATGGATAACAACTGTCATATTCCTGACTTGGAACAATATGATATGCAGTGTATATTGAGAACATATTTGCTACATTTGATGGAAGCATTTTCAGTAGACAATCGGCTCTTTAAACTTAAAGCACATATACATAGTCTACCTCCTATGCAACAGGTAGGTAGAATGAAAAATACAACTAGTTAATATAAAAGAGCCGATTGTCTACTGAAGATGCTTCCTTGAATTTTATCAAATATGTTCTCAATATACCCTGTATATCATACTGTTCACATAAATTTGTGTTTTTGTTAATAGTTTTTTACTTAACTTATATTTAATTTCCTTTAAAAATCTTGCAGTTTTGAATTCGAAAATAGTCTCATTTTGAATGATAAAACAGTTTTATCGAAAAAGGCATGTCATTAAATATTTTTTTGTATGAATATCCTTTTTAGTTCCCATTTTTTTCTACCTTTTTAAAAAATCGTCACTTCTGAAAACAGCAGACAAATTTCTACTTAGTTTGAATGCAATTAAATACCCTGCCTCGTCCGGTCTGTTTTTTAGATGTTTTTCTACTTTGAATCGATCTAATGAGTTACGTACTTTTCAACGGATTTTTATAGTTTGTTTTTATGTTGTTCTGTTACACTACGTCCCCCGGTCAGTCGGAGGGTGCGCAAGCAAACTAGTTAAGGGTATATAGTATTAAGCCTGTGTTATTTGTTTAAGTCAATAAACAAACATGACCTCATTCTAAAAATAAAACATACGGATAAAATGCATTATATGTCTTACATCTTGAAAATAAAAAATAGATTAAAAAATCAGTCGCAAAACAATAATCAGTAATACAAGATATATGTTACGAACAGGTAGAATGCCATTTCCGTTTGATGAAGACACTCTTAAATCTTAAAATGTTATATGTTTTCTTGGTATTACAATTGCATCAACTTTATCGCTTTTAGAGAAAACACTAGCAAATATGTACATATTCTTAGTTGTTGCTCTTTATATAAATTGCAGCAGTAATATTGTAATATATATCGAGATTAGATAATTCTAATTTTGTGAGATCTAAATAATTTTCAAATTGAAAACAAGTAGGCGTAGGCTCATGAATTGTTTTTTTTTGTCGAAACGGGTAATGCTTTATACATTGCCTACAACGCCATCAAACTTTTAGGACAAAATAAATACTTTTTTATTTTATTTCTTAGTCACATATTTAACTTCACCTAGGATTTGTTCGTCGGTCAACTGACAGTTTTGTAAGTTATAAACGTATTACTTAGCTGTATACCAGTGCTTTTTTGTCCAATCTTTCTTAAACCCGATCTAGAGTTCTTTACTTTAATTTAGAAGGTCTTATCAACTTCTTATTAACACAGCAAGCCGTTCTTACGAGTAACAAAATTAATGATAAGAATTATAACTGCATTTCACAGTTATAACCTTAATACCTAATGCACAACAACATAAAAACTCCAGCTGAATTAAATGATATTAGTTTTTTTTTTTCAAATATAGATTACCGGATCCGCTTGATGAATGTTTTTGCAGTCAGAAAAAAAAATCCTTTTCTCCTGAGAAGTTTTTTGTATATTTAAGCAATACAAGCAATCGACAAAATTTGTAAGAACACTAAACCATTTGTGCAATACATAGCATGAATAGGTACGACAGATGTATTGTAAAATCAGCTGTAACTCGGGTATAAAGCTTTTTTATTGGGATAATTAAATAAGCCAACAATGAAGCTATAAAAGCTACCAAACTGATAACTATTTGCATAGTTTTATTGTCTTTTTTGACAAGATTTACATTTATCATCTTTATCATATACGTATTCATCAATATGCGAACATATTTGTATTTAAAGTATATTGCAGTTTAATTTCAATTCAAAATATCCGTACCATATGTTTAGTAGAAAACATGATTTAGACAATAAGTCAATGTTTTTTTCCTAATTCAGGAATAAATATTTTTAATTGAAAATACCTTATTATGGAGTACACGATTAATTAAGAATAAAGAGTACACGATTAGTTAAGAATAAAAAAAATCTCTATTAGACAACACTAGATATCCTAAAGACATGACTTTTTATTTTAGTTAAGATTATAAAACATAAAGAGAACAAATAATCGTGCCATCTTTTAAAGATGGCCTGTAGTAGATGCATAGGCACCTTCGTTTAATAAAACGTATGATACAAGTTTTATTTATACATGTGACGTGTATCTTTAGAAACATTCAGCCGATACGCTCGAGTCCAAAATTTTGAAAAAGTCTATTTCATTCAGCAATAAAGACTTCTACCAAAAAGGGAAATTCCTGCGTGGAATACATATCACCCAGTTGATACGATATTATAGAGCTTGCATTTCCTCTCATGATTTCATTGATAGAGGGTTGCTGCTTACAAGGAAGATTTTGAATCAAGAGTTCTAAGTTGTGATGTTGAATTCATTCCTTCGAACATTTACGGACGTCATCACAAGTTGGTTGACCAGTATGGAATATCTATTGCACAGATGACGACGGATCGGTTCCATCTGTTATTAAAACAATCCCGTCTTCTTTTCCTCGAATGTGACCTACCTATCTTAACACCACTACAGACACCAGGGTTGTACATATATGAGCAACACGGTGGGTGCCATACGAGCAAGTTCTGCTTACTATTCCGAAGCACCTGATATCAACCCAGGTTTCAGGTGAGGTTCGTGTTCCTCAGTCCTTAGTTTTTCATGTGTTTTTTATACTGTTGTTTGTCTTTTAATCGTTTTGGTTTTTTGAAATGCATTGTCGATTTTTTTTCGACTTATGAGTTTGAATGTGCCTGTGGTATATTTCGCCTCTTTTAAGACGACATCCAGATTCTCGACGAATTAATATATTTTTTTTCGCTTAATCGATTTATGACTATTGAACAGCTCTATACTACTGTTGCCCTTACTCAGTACAATCACAAAAAGTATGAACTGGAAATTTACAAGAACTTGTCTGGTGTAGATTAGAGAGCTTGTTTATCCGAAAAGAATATTGCTTATAGATCATCACTTGAGTTTAACACCTTATTTCTTTCAAGTATCGATGATACGCAAATTCATTTCTTATCATGACTAGTGTTTCTTATTGTTGGATAATCATAGAGAATAATTCAAGTGTTGCCCCATTTAAATAAGTAATAACTTCTAGCCAAGTCACTGTTTACATAGTGTTTGATTTTGTATATGTTATAATAAATATAACCTATATAAAGGTAATATCTGCTAGCCTTCTTGGACTTTTCAGTTTTAAATGCTTTGTCTATATGCCATTTTGTTTTTCTTTGTTGACATATTTCTTTGTTTTTTAAGTGATTAAGATTATAATACAATGTTGACTGCTGTACCACTATTTTTTGACATTTTTATCTGTTATGTCTGTTTGTTTTGTTCACACATTGTTGTCAATATAATGGAATTTTATGCAAATGCCATACAGGTGTCAGATTTACCTAGCTATAAAACCAGATTTAATCTACCATTTTCGACATAAGGAAATGCCTGTACCAAGTCAGGAATATGACAGTTGTTTTCCATTCGTTTGATCTGTTTGAGCATTTGATTTTGCCAATTTATCAGGTCTTTCCGTTTTGAATTGTCCTTGGAGTTCGGTTTTTTTGCTGGCGTCGAAAGAACAACCATACATATTGATCTTTAGACACCCCTATGTAATAACAACCAATAAAGTGATAGTTTTAAATTTAAGCTGATTTAATCTGCATCTCTGTATTCTTTTTTTTAATAAAACATCAGATTAAATAACATCGACATCCACAAAAAAGATGATTTCTTATGAATAATTGATATACAACTTATTTTGTAATATACATATATTTTTGATTTATTAGTTTAATTTTGATATGACGATGTCCACGCTTATCACTTATTCACTCTTCTGTCTGTTTTTTTTAACGCATTCATGTCCTAATCCCAACATAGCATAAGATAAACGTGCGTGACTTCACAAACTGTGTATTTTGAGCAAAGCTGGAATTTAAAATCAATTTGTTGTTGGAGTTCTTCGGTAAGCAAATAAATCTTCTTTAAATTATTCGATGTGTATGTTTGAATTGTGAACGTTTTCAATTGTTTAAATCAAAATTGCTGCTTTTTGAATGTGTCTGTTATGTCATCTATAGTTTTAAGAATCTAAATAGTTCTTTCATGGTATATCGATGGATGGAAAAATATTGAAAATTGTTTTCCATGTTCAAACAACCAAAGAACATGAAATGAAGGAATTCTGTCTTCATGGAAAATGACAACACAGTGGAACTTGTCTGCATATAGTCCTATTTGAATACAAAAATCATCAATATTCCAAGATTCTTCTTTCACACAAAAATGCTCCTTTAAAGTATAACCATATATCATGCCATTTATAGCCATCATGTCTTTTCATACCAATGATTTCGTCAGCGTAAGTAAGAGTCTTTTCAGGCTGAGTTGGGTGCCAATTAAAATAAGACATAATCGACTTATCGTTATAGTACCAATGTAACTCTGCTGTACGATGATGTCCTTGAAACAAAATCCATGAAGAAAGTTGGAACTGATCTAGAAAATTAAAACAACGACAGCAGTAATTTACAAAATATATTTGTTTCGTGTTTTGTTTTTGATTTATTGTTCCTATGATATCGAATTATGCATTGATATCAGGAGACACATATTGTGTCGATGTATCCTGTCTCGCCCAATTTTCAATTAACTCGTCTGTTTCCCTTAAGGTAAATTTACAGCAAAATTATTTTCGACGAAAAACTACAGTCATCTCTTATGATCCACTCTTAATTGGGTCTTATTGACATAAGTCTATTTATATACATCAAACAGAATATTGACTATTTATTTTTCATTCGGACGTCAAAACTGATTTAACATTTAAGAAGGAAATGTTTAAGAAATAATTCCTTCATGTCATGCTCTATGCTCATTTTAACATGGGTAGGCATTATATTTGTCGATATTTTACACTGAGCGTAGCGAGGTGTAAAATGTGATCAAATATAATGCCTACCCATGTTAAAATGAGCATAGAGCATGCCATGAAGGAATTATTTCGATTTTAATAGGACAAATACAGTATTTTTTTAGAGTTTAAGCGTACATAAATACCGTAAAAATCTTTGGCTATTCCCGTTTCCTCCCCGAGGAGTCTGTACATTACATTTCAAATTGATATTAAAAACTACGTGCAGGGAAAATATATGTTGTTTTATGAAAATATACAATAAATGTTTATGTTAGCTGCTTAAATGTATATATTTTAAAGGATAACGATTGAAATAACGCTAATATAAACAGTAAGTTCGTGCGCATGTGTCAAACATATTTTGTGCTCATTAGAACACGGCTTTGATTACAAAGCGTAATAAGGACGTCATATTAGAATTAGAATTAAATTCGTTTTTGGTTTTTGTTTTCTAACAGTAGAATTAGACAAGGAACCCGTTTTAAATGACATATATTTGAAAATAATAATGTTATAAGTAGTGAAATTGATTCCGTTAATGTTATTTCTGTTTGCTTATTGTTTTTGTTTAGTCAGTTTTAACCGTGTGTTGGATTGCTGATAGTTGTTACAATAATTAACTCGGATATAAGAAACAAAATAAAAACAACACACATGTTTTTTAAATACTGGAATTATGAGGGTGATGGTGGTTAAACTTAAGACAATATTATATTTTAGGATAATTGTTACATTTCTCAGTTGTATTTGCAGTAAATTCATATGTATAAATAGTTAGTATTGTGGATACAGATCAAGACAGAACGTAATAGAGAAGGAGAAAATATTTCGAATTATTATTTATGAAAAAATAAATTGATTTTTATCCGATTAATAATAATCTAATTTTAAATAGATAAGCAAGATGTGGTAAGAATGCCGATGAGAAACTCCCCATCCAAGTCACAACATGTAAAAGTAAACCATTATAGGTCAAAGTACGGCCTTCAACATGTAGCCTTGGCTCACACTGAACAGCAAGCTATAAAGGGCCCCAAAATGACTAGTGTAAAACCATTCAAACTGGAAAACCAACGGTCTAATTTATATAAAAAAACGAGAAACAAGAAACACTTATGAACCACATCAACAAACGACAACCACTGAAGAACAAGTTCCTGACTTAGGACAGGTGCAAACAAATGGAGCGGGTTTAAACTTTTTAACAGGCGCCATTCTTTACCCTAACTTGAAATAATAATGTAACATCACAACATAGAAAGACACACTATAAAATATCAATTGAAATGGCTTAACTCAATCAAAAGACAGATTTACAAAAACAAGTAAACATACTCTGAACGAATAAATTTGATCTATGACACAATGTAAATAAAAAATTAATAAAAAAAAAGCTTGTTATTGATATTATGAAATAAAATGTTGGGATTGATAAGGATTAAATATTGGTTTTATAAAGTCTACGTTTATCAAAGCATAAATATGAAGCTTATAGAAAAGATACATAACATGAATTTAAAAAAATATACTTTTGGGTTATATAACCAATAACTAGAAAAAGTTTAAGATTTTGAAATTTCAGCACTATAAATCTTAAAAAGAGTATTTGTTTTTTAATGTCGAACTGATAAGAGACGGTGTGATAGATTTGAGGGAAGTCAATTCAATTACTTCATTGTCTAGAAGGTGGGAATCGATGTATGGTATTTTCAAACGGGTGAAAAAAAAAGAAAAAAATACAAACCAAGAAAATCTACAATATGTTGTTGTTTCTTCTCTGAATCAATTTTCATAAGTTCACCTCCTTCATTTCCACAGATAGGACTACAATCAGCATATGATAAGGAAATGTTTTCCGGGTGGAGCTTGTAGCAACTGTTAAATATTTTGCTATACACATAGCCAGATTCTCTGTAACAGCGTTCTAATAAAGGAAAAACACAATATGTTTTACACATTTACGTGTTTATACTGTCGCCTCAATTTAAACACTAGTTTAACAAAAATAAAAAAAAATGAAGAATTCAGGTAACTGTAAATTCAGAAATAATGCGTGCATTTATGATTGCGAATCATTGATTACTGGTAAATATGCGCAATCAAAATAATGCGATTACAAACATTTTATTAAGGAAAATTACTACTGAAATTTGAATGTCTCATTGTTTGCATCAATATAAACATTGCAATGGATTTTGAACTTACAGTATCCAAATTTAATCAGGAAAATACTGCAATGGGACGAAAAAATATAATGTTTTGCATAAGAAAGAGACATGTTTACTAGCAAAATTAATACAATTGTTGTTTGCAAATATTTTTCCCCTCAAAAACTTTACTGTAGCCTACTGCTCCATTACTAATAATAGTCAAAGTTAGGGCAACAATAAAACCTGCTTGAGGTCTGGAGCTGGCATGTCAGTAACTGGTAGTAGTCCTGTGTTAATTTATGCATAATTGTAATTTTGCTAAGTTTCTTTTGTTACCTATTCTGACATCGGACTTCTTTTGAACTGAGTTTAACTGTGATGCGTATTGCTCTGTGTTTGTTTATCCTACATTGGCTAGCGGTAAAGGGGGAGGGTTGAGATCTAACAAAACATGATTTAACCCGCCGCATTTTTTGCGCCTGTCCCAAGTAATGAGCCTCTGGCCTTTGTTAGTCTTGTATTTTTTTTAAATTTTAGTTCATTTATATGTTATGGAATTTAGTGTGACGTCCATTTTCACTGAACTAGTACACATTTTTATTTAGGGGCCAGCTGAAGCCGGTCTCCTAGTGCGGGATTTTCTCGCTGTGTTGAAGACCCATTGATGGCTTGCGGCTGTTATCTGCTCTTTTGTCGAGTTGTTGTCTCTTTGACATGTTTCCCATTTCCATTCTCAATTTTATTATCCATCCGGAGCACTTAAGGTCAACCCAGATGTAAGGTTGGGTCCATGTTTGTAGCGTTTTAGTTGTCTGTGTATCTTGATAGATTACTGTCTGTCCATACAAACGTACACAAACAAAGGATATTTAGTTGGGATCAATGTTACCTTCTCATTAAAACTGAAAGTATGTCTCTGGTCATGACATAGAACAGTCGCAGTTGTTGGGAAAGCCAGCAGCGGTTATTTCTATTTCCCTTTAAGAAATATTTTACATGCTAGGTTTGAATATAGAAGTCTTGGTAGTATGGAAGTTATATCTCTATGTTTAAATCATATTTAATCAAAAGCATGTTGATTTTATTTAATTGTGCTTAAGTAGTATATGAAATTTTATTTTCAAGAATTCGATAATTGATTACTGAGAAGAAAATAATTATAAGTTCGGTGAGCTAATTTAGGTGTGTATATAAGGTAAATATTTGTAATACAAAATGACTAAATCAATTTCTTTGGATAAGTATTGTTACCGGAGTTTCAATATAATCATATTACCTTATTATACAAATGTATCTTTTGATACAATTGGGTTTTAGTTTTGTAATGGTAAATTTTTATATACGTTAAGGCCGTATAATGTGAACATGCACGAGAGCAACATTTAGCTGAGGTATGTTAATGCAATACGGTGGATAAATGGCTATATTACTTCTAAGAAATGGGAATTTGTGTTGCTTATATTTGTATCCATGTCATTCAGACTCTTAAAGATGATTATCCCTTGGGCAATTATCCCACAGCCACTTATTTCTATATTGTTGTGCGAGTACAACCACATTGATATGCTAGTTAGTTAGCAGTTCTGCATGTGAACCCATTCTCAGCAAAATGTACAACCGGGAATAGAACACAATCGGTAAAAGGACAGATTATGCGACTATTTGGGTATCTGAAGATCAAAGGCTAGGACATTATACCACTAGTAAGTTAATACATAGACATATTGTATCGGTCAAACAATTCGTGATGGTGTCAATTTCAGTCGTTTTCTCCATAATATTCTATTTGAGCAGCTATGAAAAACTACAGTTTATCTTACAATCTTCAACAATGAGCAAAGCTTACAACGTATATTGAGTTAAACAAATTTGTCGGAAAACATTTGTATTAAGTCTTCAATATACCACGTTTGAAGCAGCATAAAAAGGACTTTATCTGAACAATAATTTCCATTTATACTTGGCCTTCCTTTCTTTCGTCTCTTTTGGCAAGTTTTCCTATGTCAATTCCATTGTAATACTAGTAGTTGTATTTGTTCTAACTTAATGATTGTATACAGTACAGCTGAGAACTAGTATGTCTATAAGTAACACTAACACTTATCCAGATACTTAATGTTTTATACCTAATTTAACAAACGTTTCTTACCATCTAAAATTAGATAATAGTTCCACCCAGCAACACTTTGTCCTAATGCTGAAGGTCTCTTTATGTATCCAGTGTTAATACAAATGCACTTTTGAGCATCTCCATTGTAGAAAATAGACATGGACTCATCCATTGTAACACAATGCGATGTACATGCAGCAAGGCTTCCATGAGCAAGTGGAAAAATAGGTTCATCGATGAACCAGTTTTTCAAATGTACTTGATTTTCTCCTTTGAGAACAGCTGTACCCTCCAACCAAGGAAAGAAAATCAAACTGAAGCATGATAGTAGCATTAATGTGCCTTTTTCTAACATCCCCTTTTTAAATCAATAACTAAATCAAGGTAAATGTTATATTTTGTATCAATTGGTTTCCAAATAAACTTTAAGATCACATTAAATTGATTTGTAAGAGAATGGTTGTAGTACTCGTCGTTTTTTATTTGAAAATATGTAATGTGCAATCCTAGTGGCCATTTGACAAATCCACACGAAATGTTATTCTTTCGCTGATTGGATATTGATGTCTTTGAAATTGTCATTGAGATACTCTTCGTTTTTTATAAGAAATTTTATGAAAGGTATCATTTACCTTTATCTAAAGTACCTGAAATATGAAAAGGCGTTACAAAGGCTTATCCTGTTACCAAATCATTTTCATTTTAACTCAATTTGTGTAGAATAATTATTGATAAAACTAAACTATTTAGTGGGTGGATAGTTGTCTCGTTGGCAATCATACCACATCTCCTTATTTGATATAAATAAAAAATACATGTGACACTTACTATTTCCCGTGATTTAAAACAAAGAATACTTTTTATTTACTGCATTTAAATTCTAGAGTGCAATAAGACTGTATTACATGTATTAATAGTGAAATATCCCCTACAATTAATGGAAACAGGAACATTTGTTTTTCTTTTAGCGATTTGGATTATTCAATTTTTATTAACAATGAACCTTTTATTGCTCAGCTTTCCATAATTTTTGTTTCTGTTCATGTGTCCAGTGTGTTTTGCTCTACAGGAGTTTGAGTTCTTCCCTGTTATTCGTATCGAACGTACCAATTTTGTTCATCATTTAGATTTTATGTCAAGGAAAGGTTTCAACTTTGTAATGATTAAAAAATTAGAGCCATTCATACGGTGCTATAAATAGATTATCCAGCTTAAGTAAATGATATTGTATGTTCCAAGTGGGTAAAAAGTGAGAAATTCTAATTTTGTACGCTTACTGAAGATGAAGTGTCAATCTTTGGACCATAATGAGTAACAACACCATATAACTTTCTAATAAGTCTATTTAACCTTATGAAGGTTATTTTAGGAATACGTGTTGAACGCTCGAAACCAAGTCGTATCAAATCGTTTTTTTTTAAATGAAGTAGCACGGATAAACTGCTGCTGTTTGATTATCAATATCATAGGTAACCATCCGCCCAGTAGCCGGTGCTTCGGTATTGCATTAAAAATGCATTAAAAAAAAAAATCACCTCCCCAAATATATTTATATACTAAGAATGAAATCCCAAAGTAATCTTATGTATTGCGTGAGCAAAAAATATAACAAAAATACCAAACTACAAAAAAGCCACATTCGTTCAGAAACATTTATATAATATAAACCTTCATTTTTTTTTATTTCATTATTTCTTATCTGCGATAACCCTCAGTTTTGTAATGGGGTTCTAGTTGCTCAATCTTTAGTTTTTTTTATGTAGTGCTTTAATTTGTTTACTTGTTCGTTTCTTCTTTGTACTTCGGTTTATACCATAGCGTTGTCAATTTATCTCGACGTATGAGTTTGAAATGTCAACCTGGTAATTTTGCCTTTTTTTTCTTTATGAATGACTATGAATGTAGTGTTTGGTAGGTTATTCGATATACATATTTGTGTAGAGATTTAGTTTGGATGAATATAACAGGTTGAACATATGTTGCAATTGGGTAAAACACGTATGTACGATATATCAATCGAACAATTCATTACTCCGTACAAAGATAAATCTTGATTGGAAAAAATAAGATAAGAAGATGGCATCTTCCCTGGGACGTACACATAGCTGAATTTACAATTTTAACAATGAGTATTGATTCGGGTGTCATCTTAATTAAAAAGGCAGACACAGTCGTCACCAAGAACAATTTGTCGTCTGAAATATCTGGTGTTCATTTTACCTAGATGCCACAAAAAAGGGTATGTTCAGTTCAGCTATTAGACATATTTTACTTTCGAAACACTGTGTAAAAATCTGCAAAAACTGTTAAATTTGATGACTTTTTCACCAGTAATTTGACTTACACAGCTGAATACAGGTAGTACGGTAGTATTTACATTCCAGAGTTCAGGTTCCTATATGTACTTAAACCAATGTATCTGATCACTGTTATTTGAAAAAAAATACAGTATCTACTGAACATACTTTTCCAAGCTGAGGGATAGATACGGTATAGAAAGGTATGAAATAATTTTACATACAGGTGAAAATGAATTTTTGATAAAATTTTCAAATGTTGTATTCACTGCATGATAACAGACATAAAATCACTAAGCCTAGTAAAACGGTAACTCATGATACATATTTAAATTCATTTCTGAATATTATAATGAAAGTGCTTAAGTTAACTGTGTATATAGGTTTTTGGGCAGTGTTAGAAAGTGGTGAAAATTATAAAAAGAATACAATTATACAATATGGGCCAGGAAATACTACCGCGCCACCTATAACAGGAGTAACAATGATCTGAATAAAAAATCGACTTATCTTGTTTACGAATTAGAATGTTAATTTTACAGGTTGGTGTAGGTCAGTGAAAAGAAATACAAAACTAAACTAAACAAACGAATTTTTTTGGTCGCAGATAAAACATATTATATTTTCAACTTTTCTCATTGGCGTACACACAGTCATATCATCGTCATTATAGATCACTTACTTTTCATATTGTCTGTATCAATGACCCATACCATATATACAATTCATCATATTCTTCTAATTTCAAGCCCTCATTCTGTGTTTTGAAACCCCTGTTACAAACCCACTTTCTAATCATTATAAATTTTGCATATATATTATCTTGGATATTGCCCACTACAGATTTATGGAATTTGTTAAACAAAAAATGCAATTGAGGTATTATGAAATGGAAATATCATATATTAAATTTTAATAACAAAATTGATCTACTAAAAAAACGATACACAAAATCACGGGAGAAATACGATCAGACAAATGAAATAGTTATACAGATTTCATTCTTATACACAACCAATGAAATTAGCTTGATGGTTTATTCAACTTTTCATCTTTATATGTTTTGTTCGAAATATTATACCCCAGCCTTCATAGCTAAAAGAATTAGAGCTATGGACAGGAAGGAACATGTGAAAGTTATACTTTGATTTAGATTAACCTAAAAGTGGCTATAAATAATTTGGTCTTCCATATAAAGGACATTTTATCAACGATAAAAATATAACACAAGAGAAACATGTTTTATAAACTGATCTCTTAAGCATAACAATTGTAACTATGGCAACATTATCTTTTTGTATTTGTCAGGAATATATTTTGTGCGATATTTATTGGGATCTCCACCATTTTGTCCATGTCTGTTAGCCTCCTGGTCTTTAGCTGAATCAGCAGCATATTCATTGTATCCTTTGTCACTTACTTTCCCAATCATATTTCTCCCTTTTTGAAATGCCGTTTGATAAGCCTCTCTTTCATCACTTAAACACAAGAAAAAATACAGATACAAGTTTAAAAAAAATCTGTATTACGTATTCTTATTTTAATCAAGATGGACTACTCGTTATCGATTTTTTATAACAAAATAAATATCACAGATGAACAGGCCTTGCTAGATTAACAATAAAAAATACCATTGTTACTTGCTGTCTGCCATTTTGTTGGTTTATTTGTTTAAGGATGTTCGCTCCTCTGTTTCAAAATAACAATGTTTGTAAAAGACTGTTATAGATTGATAGAATATAAATAAAGGAATTTAAAAATTATAACAAAAGCATAGGTCCGTGATCTAGTTTTTTGATATAATCAATTGAAAATTAATTGGCAGGAAAAGGTTCTCTCTAGATTTTTCATACATTTAACATTACACTTTTCCTTTCAAGAACTATTAAAAAAAAAGATTTTGTAAATTTTGTAAAATGACTTTTAAACTAAGATGCAATTTTAAATCATGAAAAGAAAAGTAGGGGTCAGTGGCAAAATTTTGACAGGCACTACATGGATGAAACAAGAGGATTCAGAATATCTGACAAAAAGTCAAAAACAAGAGGAGCGAACATCCTAATGCATATAAACTTGAAATCATTATTTTTAAAAATTATTACAAAATGTTTCATCTTGTTATCAATGACTGCGAGTACTCTAAGATCGGAATGATTGCCATTTGTGTTTAAAAAAAAAATATGCCAAGTCCGGTCTGACGAACGGGTTATTGTGGTTATTATTTTGTACTGTTACACCACTGTCCAAGTCAAGGGAAGGTTAAGTGCTCACAAACATGTTAAACCCCGACACATTGTTTATGAGTCTGTCAAAAGTCAAAAGACAGTAATTCAATAATTGTTTTGGTTGTTAGCTGCCTCATTATTTTCAGTTTGTTTATTTTACCGATACAGATTGACTACATGTCTTCAGTAAAATGCGAATTCAAATATTTTTTAAGTCAAATCATTTGACAGTGGAATTCAAGGTTACCCAGTTTCCATTGGTTAGAATATGATATGCACTACCAATTTTAGCATTAAATTTTCATCTATATTTGTCATGTTATTTTTAACATGAATGAAATGTCACTTTAATGTATACATGTAGTTTGAATATTTGATTTTGATTCTTATTAACTATTTAGCAGATCTATTCATTCAAAATATTCCGGCATCATTATATTTAAATAAGAAGATGTGGTATGATTGTCAATGAGACAACTCTCCACAAGAGACAAAATGACACAGAAATTAACAGCTATAGGTCACCGGTCAGCCTTCAACAATGAGCAAAGCCCATACCGCATAGTCAGCTATAAAAGACCCCGAAATGACAAATGTAAAACAATTCAAACGAGAAAACTAACGGCCTAATTGATGTACAAAAAATGAACGAAAAACAAATATGTAACACATTAACAAACGATAACCACTGAATTACAGGCTCCTGACTAGGGACAAGCACATACATACATAATGTGGTGGGGTTAAACATGTTAGCGGGATCCCAACCCTTCCCCTAACCTGGGACAGTAGTGTAATAGTAAAACATAAGAACGAACTATACAAATCAGTTGAAAAAGGCTTAACTCATCAGATGGATACAAACAGAAAACTACACAGAGTGGACGTGGCTGGGTATATGTACTTGTATATCCCAACAACAAAAAGACACTAAGTACAGATCTGAGAGTACTCGCAGTTACTGACAGCTAGTTCAAAGCCACTAACAACTAATTTAAAAAATCATGCATCTAAGACTAAATTATCAATCCGTACGCATCCAACATCCAATGGATTAAGGGTAAAGACGTCATAAACAGTCAAAGAAAAACATGACCTTGTGCAATGCCAAGATATAGCATGAATCAGGCCATTTGTTTTCCTCTCTTTTATTCACATTTTGTCCTTTTAGAGATTGTTTTAACTTGCTATACGGTATGGGTTTTGATCATAGATGAATGCCGTACAGTACCATAAAGTTGTTTACATCCCCGTTCTTTGGTCTCTGTTAGATGGTAAACTCATCAATATTAACAATCGTAAAAATTGAAAATATATATTTCTAACTAACAGAGTTATGATCTTTTTTTGTAATTTATGTCGTTGGTTCATGTCTGTCATATTTTTTTTTCGTTTTTTGTTTGTTTGTTTTGAATTAGGCCGTCAGTTTCTCAATTGAATTGTTTCATATTTTTTCATGTCGGGGCCTTTTATATCCGACTATACGTATGGGTTTTTCTCATTGTTGAAGTATGTACGGTTGCCTTTAATTGCTTACTTCCACTTCATTTGAATTTTGGTGGATAGTTGCCTCATTGGTTATCATACCACATCTCCTGTTTTTCATAATAATGACATTTGCTCTATTTCTAAATTATTAGCACCATTCATATAGTTTTTTTCCATGTTTTGCATTAAAAAAAATATGACATGGCTATGGCAGAAATAATATGCCCCGAAGTCAATTCTCCACTGCAGAACTCATATCCACTCTGTTGGACCGTTCATTGCAATATTTGAATGGTGAGACATTATTTGGCTTTGATCAGTGTTCATTTTATTGAACCAAGAGGTCGAAGGATCTATAATAGAGTTTTTGCGAAGGGTAATTTTTCATATTTCACAAAGGATATAGATACCTTATATGATTTGCCGCTGCTTTACCACCAGGACCATATTGTGCTGCCTTGTAGCTGGCTTTTGCATGAAAGTACTTGTTTGCTCCTTTTGCGCTTTTGCTTATCCTTTACCATTTGTTTAGTGACAGTTTTCATTTCCCTAATTATATATTTATATGTTATATATCGTATACGCCATTTTAGACATTGGTAAAAGTTCTAGGCAAAAGATATAATTTGTTATGTGTGCTTATAGTTGAAGGACTATTGCACGTTCTACCTTATTGTGATTCTTAGAATCCTTCTTCTATCGAATCTTGCATTTTTTTGATAGATCTCTCTAATAGGTAAGTAACATATACTCATATTGCAATAATGAAGGACAGTCGCCAATTTAAGAAAGTTTAACGGCATGATGTTTATGCCAGTAGGTTAAGTTCTATGAACTTGCATTCAGTAATGCCCAGTATTTTTTTTAACGTAATACATTTGTACTTATATTGTTTTACTTGCATCTGTGATTTTTTTATTTATCACCATATTAGTGTATACAATATATTTATTTAGATATACATTAAAGTATTTATTACACTAACCGTTATCATATAGTTATAAATACGTGTATTCTCGTACGATACTTTAATGAGACGTTTTATTCCATTAGTCAAGATCGTCCTGAATTTGCATGAAGTATTTGCCACTAGACGTTAGGCAACCAATATTCAATAAATCATAAATTCAGATTCAAAACTTACTTGTATGTACTGAGCATCTCTTTTGTGCCATTAACGTAACCTTTCACATACGCCTTTGCCTCTTTCGTTTTTGCTTTTACAGTATCAATGGCTCCACCAATAGCCCCTTTCACTTTATCAATTACACTTGCTTTTGTTTTTCTTGTTTCTGAACTGACTTTGTCGCTGATGAAGAACCGGAACTAGAACTCCTACTACCACCCCATCAACTAACGCCCCTTTTCTGATTTGTGTTTGAAGAACCAGACTTGGACGAGTCGCTACTTCTAAAACTAGAACCAGAACTTCCACCTCCTCCAAACCAGGTATTTGTGTCATCAGTGCAAGCAACCAAGAGTACGATGAAGGTCAGTAATAGTGCGCATTTCATGATTAAAATCTATTAACATATATAGGTTTTTAATTCAAGTATTTTGTTTGACAACATATGAAGTGAGTAATTACTTACACTCGTCAATTGCAAAACAAAATAAATTAGAACAACATGAACAAGATACCTTTCTTAAAAGATATGGGATGCTTCGTACTGTCATAAACTTGTGTTAGATATAAGAAGATGTGGTATGAGTGCCAATGAGACAACTCTCCATCCCAGTCACAATTTGTAAAAGTAAACCAGTTACTTGTTTATTTATGTGTATTTTATTTTGTTCACTAAACAGACTTTATAATTTCATTTCATATATATTTTATATTTATTAGTTTTGTTCATTCAGTTTGTGATACTTTAATTTGGGTTTAAGTTTTTTGAGAAATCAAAGAATGATTAAACATATAAGACTCCTCATTAATCAATGATAAGCGCCACAAAGGTAAGCAAAGGTGAGCGCTACCAAGGTTAGCAAAGTTAAGCGCCACCAAGGTAAGCAAAGGTATTCCAATAATTGCTTAGCTTCACTGTACGAGCTAAAGGTTTCGTAAAATATTAAGGTTCTAGCTCCTGGCTTTAAACGTTCATGATAAAAGGAAATTTTCATATCATCGATTTGAACGCATACTATTTATAAATAAATGTTATCCATGATCATGTATTTGACATTTTGAAATTAATTTCTTAAAAAAGCCATTACGATGAGCTTCTTATACGATCAGACAAGTAACAGTGCACAAAACAAAACACCGAAAACGAAAGATTGAGCAACATCCACGATGCACACTCTTACCCAAAACAAACTTCAGGGAAAACTTGTTATCCTTTTAATTTAGAAATATATACTACAAAGACAGTATAGGCCCTTTTAATTTTACAAGATTAAAAAAAAAAATCCTACTCCTGCAGATATCGTTATAACAATGGTCGTACTGATAATTGTTCATATTTATAACAACCGAGATCCGTGATATTTTGCGTATCCTGCTTATTTCCCTGTAAAAAGTATCTGTAACGTGACATCGTTCCCATATCTGTATTTTAAACACGACCTTTTCTTACGTTATTAAAGATATTGCAACAAGCATGTTTGACGTGATAAGTAATATAAGTATGTCTAATTTTACTGATATGTGTATTACTATATGCATAACAACTATTGTGGTTGTAGAATTTCATCAATATGTATACAAATGCATTCAGAAAATTGATCCCTAAGGCACTACAAATTGTGTTTTGAATTTCAGAATTAATTACGTATCATTTTAATTGTTCGAAACAAATTAATTGATGGATGTTTATATAGATGAATGGTGTGGAAAACATATTCCAGATACTATTTGGGTATTTACCAGTAATTCTATGGCTTGATGCTGGAAAGCCGTTTAATCTTACGGTTAATAATCCAAATTTTTAAAACATATGCGAAGGATTTAATTGTTTCTATGTAAATTTTTTAAAATGATTCATATCTTGGACGCATTAATTTGGAAAAAAGTTAGATTCTTCCAAATATCAAAGGAGAAGTGGAATATACCAAAGGGATATTCAAACTCATTATATTCGAAGACAAACTAACAACGCCCCAAAAAACGAAAAACAACCGAAAGATAAACAAGTCTACACAGCACAGCTTAAACAGATAAGGACTTAGATACACTAAACAAATAAAAAACATGAGATTATCGCAGATGATCCGGATGTGTTAGCAGATCCTGATCCAAAGGTGACACTCGTCATGCTAATTGTTTTAAAAACGTTGATAAGATATATCAAGTAAGTAGGCATACTGTATAAACTAAATGTCAACTGTCTCTTATATATCCTTAGAGATCACCAAATTTTTTCACTATCAATCTTTAAATAATGTACAGAAATGTCTCAAACAGGTATACGCTCACATTTCTTCCTCTGTTTTTTTAAAATAATAGTTTTGAATGGATTTAAGAATTAAGATTTTTCTAGGTAAAAAACTTAATCTCCTCATTCCAGTGCACTCTATTTTTTCCTCTCTGACATGTGTTATAAAAGTGCAAATCTTAACTTGTGTAAAAATGATCACTAATGAGAAATCAAAATCCTATACTCGAAGAAATGCAGAATGCCATTAGAGAAGAAATAACAAAATTCAAGACGAACAACGATAAAAATCCCCCTTTTGATTTTCTTCGTCACAGAAAAAGTGCCATTGCTAAAAGTATTGTTTTGGTGTGCAATTTTGCATATTTCGTTAACAATGAACATGGGGATGAACCATGCTACACAAAAGAACAAATGTAAAGTACATGTATGCGGGTTTTTCTCATTGAAAACATATTTGTTAAATTCGGAGGTTCTTTTTCAAGCAGGATGTCGGTATTCCTATATGGGAACCAATTGTGCGCAACTCCTGGCTAACCTTATTCATTT
Source organism: Mytilus edulis (assembly GCA_019925275.1). Classification (NCBI taxonomy): domain Eukaryota; kingdom Metazoa; phylum Mollusca; class Bivalvia; order Mytilida; family Mytilidae; genus Mytilus; species Mytilus edulis. Next base: position 75,854,745 of record CM034351.1, read on the forward strand.
TGATATGGGCTTTTCGGCCACTCGTAGAAATGAGAAGATCAAAGAAGATATATCATTTAATGGCACATGCAAATAATAATTATGTTTTCTCCTTTAACAATCCAAACTGTACTGATAGGGTCCTATTAATATGTCCTTCTAAAAAAAGATTAAGGAAACACCGAAAACAGCTTGCTGTGCATCATTCTTAGATATGTACCTCGAATTAGACATCGGAGGAGAGTCTATAATAAACGAGACGGTTTCAATTTTGAAATTATAAATTCCTTACCTTTGCAGCAATATACCAACTTCCCCTGCGTAGATAGTAAATATTTCTCTATTCATACAGTATTCAAGAGCTTGCAGCTGCTTCGTTATTTTGGAAAATCTAATCAACAAGTTAGAATAAGCCATGGTTTGTCATAGAACGTCTTGTCGTTTTTTTCAAAAGATCATCGTGCGGTACCAAGAATCTGAAGAAAAATATTCAGTGTCAACACTTGATACTTGTTGGTCTTGACTTAAAAAGTCTAGGTGTGTATCATTTATGAACTTTTACAGTTTTATCTTTATTTGAATTTGTATGATGAAGTTCCTATTGGTCTTATGACTCTTGCCTCCTTGGCTTTGTATTTGTTATTCTTAATGAGGATGGTTCAAGAGGGTGCGTCGAATGCACCCAATTTTTTTTGTTCATTTTGTGTACCCTCGTATGTAAAGTACTTTATCAGGATAATCTGTACATGGCATGATGTTTTTATATACTGTACTAGATCATAATTACACACTTTTAGAGAAAAAGTTAGAGTCCTGTTTGTACATTATTATATTAGGCAAAGAGACTGATGTATACAGATCAAATGTTCATAAGCTGTTTATTTTCATAAATGTTTACACCAGTTATAAATTCAGGGTTAATAAAATGTTTGTGAATTTAAGAGGCTTCTATGAGTAACACAATGAACACATTAGATACGGATTAAATCGGTATCTATTGACGGTTGACTATTTAATATTGAACGTTTCACCGATAGTATAAATAAATGTTATACCCCAGAAGTGTTGATGCAATGCATATTTAATTGATTGAAGCTTAGAAGTAATAACATAAACGGTACAAATCTAATGCACCAGATGCGCATGCATACCATTAAGGTCTCTTCAGGGATGCTCGATGCAAAATTTTTGAAAATTCAAAATCTCATAAAATCGTTTAAAAGCCGAAAGGACCAAACAGAATCAAAGATTTGACCAAAATCCGTACAAACAATCACGGGTTCGAATTGACTTCTCTAAATCATAAAAAACTGCAGGATGGTATTTCTCTCGAATTGTAACATCTAAATTAATCCAAAAGCATTGCTCATATCAAACTTTTTGCCATGTTTCTTAAGATTCATTTTATTGAAAAGCCCTCCTTCTTGCTAATATTTGATACTGAGCTATGTGACACATATATCCGTTTTGAATTTTCCTCGGAGTTCAGTATTTTAGTGATTTTACTTTTAATTTTACTTTTTAAGAATATAACTTTTACGGAAACATGTACAAAAGCTTTCAATGAAGTTATAGGAACATTTGAGTTATTTGGAGAGAAAACCTGATGAAATGACATTAATACTTTTTATGTGTATGATTTTTAACATATATATTCGATCGATTTTATTTATTTTTATTAGTCTTAAAACGGATGTGTTGGACTTAAATTAACTACAAATTTTCACAGCATAAGATCAACTTATGATATTGTGTGTATACGACGTAACAAAGGGTGTGTTTTTCTCATAAGTGTTTACTTAGGAAAATCTAACTTAAACGTGTATTTGCGTCATGAGGTTGTTAGGTCAATGAATTATTAAAATACTATATAAACAATGATCTAGGTCATAGAAAAGCGCTATTGTTTGTCATTTTATATTTATAGAAATTTAGTTTTCCCTCACTTAGAAGTACATGCCTACGCATTCGGAAATAATTGATATGTAATTGTCTACTTGAAGTCCGCCTCCGGGTGCAGGATTTTCTTGCTGTGTTGAAGACCCATTGGTGGCCCTCGGCTGTTTATTTACTCCTTGGTCGGGTTGTTGTCTCTTTGACACGTTCCCCATTTCCATTCTTAATCTTATTAAAATGGCAATGCATATAAGTGTGTGCAAAACCTAAAAAAAAAATATATATATAACCTTGCATACCATGGGTATTGATAAGATGAATGAATACTAATGATCATATATACCCGAAACCAACTGATCAAAAATGATGTTTCCATCTTGCACAAATTTCTGATCATATACGAAGTTATGAAGATGTTGAACTAAGTAGTTCAATTTTAATAATGGTATTACTTATTCCGAACCTAGACAAGTTTTTGAAACTCATTCCAAGCGTTTGTTGATAACGTTGAGCATTTGATTTTGTCAGATTTTATGAACTTCCACCATTTTTTAATTTACCTTGGTGTTCGGTATTTGTTTTAAAAGAGAAGCGCAAAATAACATTGGGACTTATTTCATTATATAAAAAAGGCTAGCATTTCGAAATGAAATTATATATATCTGATAAAAAATTTCGTATAAGACTATGGATAGCGTTCACTGCCATATGTACATGTTCAATAACAACAGAAGTGACGTATGCTGTATTAAAATTTCGATACAGTTCAAAATATTGCACCAAATCTAAGAGGAGCGTTTATGAAGGTAATGATAATAAACATTTTCAGTGTCTAAAGTTGGTACAAAATCTCAAAATTTCTGGAAGATTTCAATAGGTAGTGTTACATAGACATTACAAACGGCGAACATGGTTACAAGCGCGTGTCGAAATATTGGAGCTGATCTAGTTATTCTCCATAATGAGAATGAAACCAATTGTCTTATGAAAATTATTTGAATGACTTGTCAGTGGAGCGATGGTACTATTTCGAATGATACTAATTGAAATTCATTTGAACCGAATAATACCTACACACTCTACACACCTTGCTAAAGGATGCAATGTTTGGAAAATGAAATGACAAAACTGATTCATCGCATTCATAGTTATATACAAAAGGCGAATAATTCCAAGATGTGGGTCTGGTTTATATAGGTATATTACAATAATACGTGTTAATAGGTTGCTAAGGCATATGTTAACTTAACTGGTGCCAATAGCTTCTTCAAGGACAATATTGCAGATCATTGGTTCGAAAGAGGAATACAACTTCATAATACGCCAAATAACGAAGCAACCAGGTACTAATTTTAGATTGAATATGAGAAATTTAAGAACCATCATACATATTAATAGATGGAAATAAACCTATTTGCTAGTCCTTGTGTTCAGATGAACCTTTGGCGGTACATATAACCTGTAGCACATAACTGTCATGTGTGTACCATGATTATTGCAGAAAATAATAGTTGTATTAGCGATAAGCAATTACTTTTAAAGAAAATTTAACCATATCAAGTGAGATAGGTTATATACGTCAGTATTGTTTGTCCGGACGTCGTCACGGAAATAAAAACTTATGATTTGTGATGTTGACAAAATCCTGATAGTCACTTAAGGTATTATAATACAAATATGATAATCTGAAGCGCATTATACAAATAAAAGTTCTTATAATTCTTAAAAAAATAAATGTTTATGTGCCGTGTTTCTTTCAAACGAAGATATGATCGGACGATGACCTTCCCCCAGCTGATCAACGATTCCGTGTGTGTTAGAAACACCTACGCTCAATACATCAAACATGTTATGCAGACCCAGAACGACTAATGAAGTAATTTCAATTAAGAAAAAAAAAAAAAAAACAATAATAATCCATGGGAAAAAATCAAAATAAATCAAAAATGAAAAATATTTAATATATGTGTAGGACTCTGAACCGCGATGGTCACGATGATGTGCAATGGTTTTACGCTGATGTGCGATGGTAGCATTGTGACGCTATCTTGTTGATAGATACGCCGAACTGCGATGGTGGTTACGCTTAAGTGCGACGGATTACACCAATCTTATTTTCAATGTTTTTCATGCATGATGTAGAAGTCAGTTTCTTTTTTAGAAGGAGCTTTTCGGTTTTCTTTTATAGACATTATCGAGAGCATAACCCGTTTAATCTAAAAAAAGTATAGATGAATAGTCATAGCATTTGAAGTGCTCACAGTAACGTAGTAGTGTACTTTATACGTTCATACAATCGTTAGAAATTGACTCTAAAAGTGTTTTTTATTTTAAAAGCAGCACTAATTGCAATGACTGAAAAAAATTAGGTAGTTGTCAGAAATGCAAATACTTCTTGGTATGTCAGAACGAAACGAAATAAGCGAAACATGTAGACGACTGAGCATCTTAAGGTCGCCCAATACAAAAGCAACTAAATTTTATCAAAATTTCATTTTCAGCTGTTTTTGTTACTTCTTTATATTCCAAAACCACAGAAGAAAAATTTATTTACACATCTTGCACTGTAAATGAGTTTTGATGATAATTAGTTTTATAAACAAATGAACGTGTCTGACTGATACAAGATAAAAACATGTGGGCAGTACTTTGTGGTTAATTAATAGAATCATTTGATAGCTTTATGACCACTGACCAGCAATAAAAATAACAGTTATGAAAAAGAGGTGGATTAGGGATTTATGGAAAAATGAAGATAATGAATTCCAGAAAAAAAGTCATTTCTATATTGGAGCTGCCAGGAGAAAAAACAAAACAAAAATTTGGAGATAAAGAGGAAATCAAAATATAGTTGTACAGATACTAAACAAATATAATTGTACAACAACTAAAGGCTGATGTTTATACTGGTATTCCGTGAGGAGAAGGTTTAAATGTGAATTATTTTTAAAAGAAAAATACAAATTAAATATTTCATTTTAAACTGCAAAAATGAAAAAAGTCTACTTTGTGTAAAACACCATATTGTCATTGTATACAATTATGATTCCAGAAATCCCCAACAAGGATCCTCTAGACTGACCAACAGATCATTTTGTGTACACATGCATAACTCACTTTTTTTTCAATAAAAAAAAAAACATTATTGTATGTATTAAATGAATAAACCATATTGAAAAAAGAAAATACAATGTGTAATTAAACTTCTGAGATCATAAATAGTAAAGATTTATCATGGTGGGTGGAGTTTCGACCATATCAGTAGCAACTGACTTACAGCAAAGTCAATCATCCTGCCAGATCTGATTTTTGATGCATAGGGTGTGCAATTTCTTCATATATTTAAAATTGCTGAAACGGAATGCTTTCTTACTGGTGAAAAACTAATTGATTTATGATTAAAGGCCAATACTGAACTATCCCCATGGTATATGTGTGAATCATATTGAAGTTAATGAGGTACAAGTAGGAAAATACTGATTTATTCAATTGTGAAACATTAATTTTTGTCATGAAAATGTAGTTTGAAATGAAATTAGCTCCTAGATAGATGCCCCTATATGCCTGATTTTCACACACGTTGTTCCTTGTCCAGTTATCTTCAAAACAATGTCTCAGATTTCCAGAAACATCAATAGAACAAATTCTATACCCAATTAGATTTATTGATCTCGTATGAATTGAGGTTGCAAACTTTATTGAAGAATTACGAGAGAATGAAATACAATAGGAAAAATCTGAGACACATTTTGGAGGTCAAACTGTGTTGTACAAGAATCTATAAAATGCTTTGGGATGCTATGAATAACAAAGAAGCTAATGTCATTCAAGTGTGGACATCACAATATAGAAACTAATTACATAATAACTAATTATGTAATAATCATGTCATAATAAATATCATTGCTTTTTACATAGTTACTTATTTCTCTATTAATATCAAGGTATCCAATGATGACCGAGTTGCAATATTTGTGACTACTCAATGTAGAATTATAGGAATTATTATAAACAAATCGATAATAGCAGGTGTACATATCAACATGTGCGCATTTTGTCTGAAAACTAACGAACCTTGGTAGAAAACTTGGTCTTCTTCCGACCGGCAGTAAAACGCTTGCCAAAGTGGGGCGTCCGTTAAGAACCCTTGCAACAACTCTTTGAGGGGTCCGTAGGTGGACTGTTGCAAGGCAAAATTTCCGTCCTTATCCAATTAACTCATCATAGATACCAGGATTGAAATTTCATATATACGCCAGACGCGCGTTTCGTCTATTAAAGACTCATCAGTGACGCTCGAATAAAAAAATGTTAAAAAGGACAAATAAATTAAAAAGTTGAAGAGCATTGAGAACCAAAAATTCCTAAGAGTTTTGCCAAATACAGCTAAGGTAATCTATTCCTGAGGTAGAAAAGCCTAAGTATTTAAAACAATATTTAAGTGCTGACTACTGACCATAATATACCCTTATTTTCCAGTGGCAGTCCAAATTTCCTCTACCTTTATCCCGGATAGCCTCTGTTACAAGACCTACCTATTGTATTTACTGTTTAACTTATTCTCGTCCTGAACATGCATCAAATATTTGCCTTGTTTGACTTGTTTTGCTTTGTTTGACTTGGTTACTGATTATTACTTGAGTGTCTATGAGACGAGAGAGAGAGAGAGAGAGAGAGAGAGAGAGAGAGAGAGAGAGAGAGAGAGAGAGAGAGAGAGAGGAGAGAGAGAGAGAGAGAGAGAGAGAGAGAGACTGAGAGAGAGAGCATTCCAAATTCAAAGATGAAACAGTAAGTCAGACACCCAGTTTTATCGATATAACGATACTATGACAAACTGTCATACAAGTGACAGGTTTAGCTAGCTATAGACATATACAACAATGTTTAATCAGCCATTTTCTTAGGATCCTTTCTTGATTTTACCAGTTTTATGGACTTCATCTTTGTGAATGTAACTTGATTTGCAATTGAAGGTTGATATTTTTTAGTTCAACTTTTTGTTTACAGCGATACGGATTAATAGTAGTTTATATGAATTTCATATCGACGTAGAATCCCGTATCCTGATACAAAACCCAATGCAAAACCCGATAAATGTATATTTCATTATGGACACAACGTACCGTTTTCTAACGTCGCGATGAAGGCTTTTTTGACGCAAAGTTGAGCGGTTACAAATCAAATAACAGATCATCATTTTTCACAGCTGAAGCTATATGTATGCAACAAGTACATAAGAAGAGGATTTTATTTTGATTCTTGATAAACCTTCTTTGAAATACCAGGCTTATAAAGTAATACGCATGACGCGTGTTTTGTAAGCATATAACTCATCCCTGGCACTGATCCTTACCATAAAATAATATCAGATAATGTATTATTGTAAATTGGCGAATAAATACGGTAAGAATAGGATTAACCTCCCAGTTAACTAAAAGAATTTCAATTAGAAAACAGCAACAATGAAAAAAACAAATACAACTGTATATTATTTATGTCAGATAGGTCATACTTTCAGTCAAGTATAAGTTTAAGTAGATATCCGGACGTTGGCACGCAATGAAAAATGTTTAATTTTAGCTGTTTTCCATAAAATCCCGTCGTCCCTATTTGTCATTTAAAAACACTTAATCACTCGAGGCAATAATGCTGTGTAATATCTACACAAAAATGTAGAAGTGCATTCACGTGTGTAATATTTGTGTTGTTTCTTTATAAAGGTAAATATACCTTGAAAACAATAGAGCCACATTTGTTTGGAAAATAATTGAAATATAATGCAAACTAGTGATCACACATACGACGAACCTACTGATGAAAAAGGATATACACAACTTGCATCCATTTCAGAGAATGTTCAAAAGTATGACGACTTGAAGCTATCAGGGTCGCATCATTCATATTTTGAACCTCAACCAGACCCTCAACCATATCACGTGCAAAAAGTGAAAGTAAGATTGGATGTTCATAATAAAAAATTAAAGTGTCTCATAAGATCTTGGATAACGTTTACTACTTTCATTATAATAGGATTAGTAGCTGGACTGACACACATTGCGATACAATCTCGCTACATTACAGAAGTATGTTTCAAATCTAAGGACAGTGGAAATGTAGGTTTTCGGATATCAGAAATTTGGACAAAATGTCCAAATGACTGGGAGACATTCGATGTATGGTGTTTATAAAGAGTTTTCAGAACGTCGAACATGGTTTAAAGCTCGTGATTATTGTCGAAGTATCGGAACTGATCTAGTTAGTGTTCATAATGGAAAGGAAAATAATTTTCTAATAACAAATTTTACACAGACTCGTACGTGGATAGGACTGAGCAATTTTCATAACAATGCGAAATATGGTCCGAGTACAGTTATTTCGTAGTGCATTTCTTTTAGACAATAAATGTAAAATAAAAAAATCCCACCTGCGCTTTCTCTATAACATTTTTACAGTGTGTTGTACTACTTTTGGGACAGATTATATCAAAATTATAGAAAACTTCATCAGCTCTAACTCAAAATATGGACAATTTTGTGTTAAGGGGGTCTTGAAATCTTTTGACAGCTTCCGAAGTGCTAATTTTTGACCTTTTTCAGCTGGACCTAATCACTACTTTACCTAAATATTTATGACCCAAATTTTTTTACAGTGTCATTTCACCCCCCAACTTGCTATATGAGGCATAAAACATGGAGAATTAAATTTGGAAGGGGTATAACAAAAATTGGCAAGTAACACACTGTCCACATTAAGGACTATATTCGTGAACAACGAAAATCAAAGGACGATAACTGTGTACTCGGACCTAATAGGATAGAAAAAGTTAACCAATCTTTATAAAACTTGGTATGACACAAGTCTTATATATTATAAGACTGCTTACAAAGTTTCATAGCAATAGGATATATATTATAGACACTATGATTAATTCTATATTCAACTTTACGTGTTAAATTTGGACGTTAAAATTGAGAAATTTCAACTATCAACATTTGGGGCTTTTAAAATTAAAATATTGCAAAAAAATACTTTTACACTGCCTTAATATATAATACATCATGTATTTAAAGCAATAGAGTACTCATTTTATATATCAGACTTAGCATAATTTTTCAAAAGTCAAATTTATATGAGCCTGTGCCTAAAAATGGAGGTTTTCCAATGAAGGGGAGCCTTACATGAAGATGTAATATTTTCCAGCAATTTTAAATTTGTGAAGCTTTTTGATTATAAATGATCCTTACATATGTACTTAATGTACTTTAAATGGAAAGAAAACTTACAAATAACATATCATATTAGTTTAAAAGGGTCTTAGGCCAAGTATGACTAAAAATAATTTAGGGTCAATTTAGGCCGTAGCACATATTTACATTTAAAAATGCATATTGAAGCTATAGGAAATAAAAAATTGTGTCTTTTCTATCATTTCTATACTCAAGTGACATGATACAATGTATCTGAGCACAAAAAGCCTCTTACATTCAACTTTTTGAGCAGACAGTATGGTCTGATACAAAGATTTTTCACTTTTTAGTGAAATACTTGCATGCAATTTTAGTCTCAACAGGCTTATATTTGAACCACATGGTATCCTACAGAGGTAAAGAAAGATATTATGTGAAATGAAACAGGTACAAAAGACATTGTTAAGTGCTTTTTATACAAATTTAGTGAGGTCTTTATTATGGACTTCAACTTTTATGTACCATGCTCCTCACATTTAACTTGATCCAAACAGGGCGTTAGATGAGGGTCATTTATACAACACACTTTGCTCATATTGTCTGAGATAATCTTCTTTTCTGTAAATTCAGAGTTCACAAATGAGTAATACAACTGGATTAAATCATAGAAACACCAAAATTGACACATGAAAACATGTCAGATAGAAAGTCAAAATGCCACTTATGCATCAAAATTGAAAAAGCTATGAAATGCTTATTTTGACCATATAATGCCAAAATTGGTAATTTTTGCAGAAATTCTATCAAATAAAAGTTTAAATCCTTTAGTTTTATGCTATTTGACAAATTGACACCCTCAAATCATTCAGGGAAGTTGCCAAAGTACAGATTCTATATTTCCTGATTTCACCTCTTAGGTCCGAGTACACAGTTATTTCGTAGTGCATTTCTTTTAGACAATAAATGTAAATAAAAAAAATCCCACCTGCGCTTTCTCTATAACATTTTTACAGTGTGTTGTACTACTTTTGGGACAGATTATATCAAAATTATAGAAAACTTCATCAGCTCTAACTCAAAATATGGACAATTTTGTGTTAAGGGGGTCTTGAAATCTTTTGACAGCTTCCGAAGTGCTAATTTTTGACCTTTTTCAGCTGGACCTAATCACTACTTTACCTAAATATTTATGACCCAAATTTTTTTACAGTGTCATTTCACCCCCAACTTGCTATATGAGGCATAAAACATGGAGAATTAAATTTGGAAGGGGTATAACAAAAATTGGCAAGTAACACACTGTCCACATTAAGGACTATATTCGTGAACAACGAAAATCAAAGGACGATAACTGTGTACTCGGACCTAATAGTCTGGAGTGACGGAACAATTTTGAATTTTACTGATTGGGAAGAATCAGAACCGAATGACTTCAATAATAACGAGAACTGCGCCCATCTTCAAAAACCTGCCTCTCAAAAGTGGAATGACAACAATTGTTTTATGTCGTTGAGATTTATATGCAAAACGCAAATTTATCCAAGATGTGGGCCTGGGGATTCGTTATATTACAATAATTCTTGTTATTCAATTAATACAATACTTGATGTTGATTTTACAGACGCCCGTACATTTTGTAGGAACCATGGTTCAGATTTAGTTATAATTGGTTCTAAAGAGGAAAACAATTTCATAATAAGGCAAACTACTAAACACCAAGGTGCTGATTTTTGGATTGGATTACAGAAACAAAGGAATCAGACATACAGATGGATAGATGGCAGTCATTCTACGTACCTAGCATGGGGTGTAGGTGAACCTAAAGCAGATAATAATTCATGTGTCAAGTCATCTACCATGTATGGAAATTGGAAAGGTGACAGTTGCAGCAATAAAAATCGGGTTGTTTGCGAGAAACGATTACTAAGTCCTTTGAAATGAGTAGAAACATCACTAGTTTGAAAGCTGAATATTTGTTAAAAGTTTGGATAATCAAAAATTATTTATACTGATGAATACTTGTTTTTATTTTACTTGAAACCATAAGAAAAGTTCTCTCGCTAAGTGATCACAATATGACGCATCAATGGGATAAAAAGTTGCTTAAAATAATACAACAAAAAAGTTCTTTAACAAAGACTGATAGGCGAACACAATGTTGGTATTACACTGTAAACACATATTCATTTTGTCTTACCTAATATTAAGTAGGCAGACTCATCTTGGTTTATCAACCTAGTTGTGTTATATATCGGAGATACATGATTATCAGATAAATAGACGTGTTAGAAAAGTTGACACTACGGCTGGCGCTCATGTTGGATGGAAGATGAATACAATATGATGTTAGGACCATCTCAATAAGTACAAATACTGAATATGTTTGTAACCTGTTTGGGCCTGTTTGATACCGCTGAGATAAATCTTAAACAATGTATTCATTAAAGTACGTAGGAGAAGATATTTTTTTTGAAACCAGGAAAGGTTCTATAAATACAATTTTAAATAAATTGATATTAGTCTTGTGAATGATTTATCTTGTTTCAACATCTTGATAAATAAGGTAAAGGGTGTAGTCGTATTTTTAAGAAGGGCGTGATCACGGATTAGAAAAAGTAATCCGTGATATAAGAATTGACAATTCGTGATCTCAAATTTCTCATCTATGATCTAGGATTGATTATCCGTGATCTCGGATTTTTTTTTATCTGTGATCACAGATTGATAATCAAATAGTTCAAAGCTAGCTCAGAGCCACCAACAACTAATAAATAAATCAATGTCCCCTTATACATTTGTAAGCCGTTGTTATTTACTTTGAGTTATTTTCCAGTAACTGCGAGTGCTCTCATATTGGTATATTTTGAACCGATTTTTTTAGTATGTACTTATGTTTTACTGTTACAACTTGCACCACTGTTTGAGGTTAAGAGGAGGGTTGAGGGCTCACGAACATATTTAACCTTGCAATATTCTGTATGAACCTGTCCCACACCAGTAGCTTCTTATTCAGTAATTGATCTTTGTTTTAATTTGAATGCGCACACTGGTAGTGAACACAGCAAATAAGTAAATAAAAATAAGTAAACAGAACACAAACCCCCCCTCCAAAGCTCATTTGTTATAAGACTAGAAAAGTGTCCACGATTTTTGTTTCTATACATCATAATCAAACGTCTTTGGAAAGGTTGTATAGGCTTTTCTATTAATTTTGATTCTAGAAATTAAAAGTTTGAACGACATTGAACGAAAGATAACAAGAATGTGTCCAAAGTACACGGTTGCCCCAATCGAACTATCATTTATTATGTTAAGTGGACTATGACATTGGGGTCAGAACTCTTTTTTGGCATTAAAATAAGAAAGATTATATCATAAGGAGCATGTATACTAAATTTCAAATTGATTGGACTTCAACTTCATCAAACACCACCTTGACTAAACACTTTAACCTGAAGAGGGACAGACGGACGAACGAACCACTGGACGAACGAGCGAACAGACGAACTGACACACAGACCAGAAAACATGATGCCCATAAATGGGGCATAATAAATGGGACAATAAAACAAATTTGCTTCAGTTGACATCTGAAAAACTTAGCTTCAGTTGACATTATTTACCCTAGATTCAATCTTATACCCTTTAACATGCTTTCCTTAATGGAATTCAATCGACCCTTTGAGTCCCGTTGCCATCATGTAAAAATAACATTTGTCTGCCTTTCCGATTCCAACGGGTTTTATCCTTTCGCCAACAAAGATCGAGGGATCTTGTAGCTATACCCTCGGTCTGTCTTTCCGTCCGTAACACACTTGTCGACAATTTATATTCAACATATTCCTGAATTTTGACCATATGTGTTTCATAGATATTAAATCCATATGAATATCTAGAACCCTATTAATTTTCAAAGACAAATGTCAACGTCTCAGTTGGAATTTATTTGATATCCTTCTTAACACTCTAGACTTGTCATAGTTTGCCATATTTTGACTTAACTTGGCATATACTTAACCTTAATGAAAATCCAGACCTCAATTCAATTCAAGTGCATAGTTCAAAGGTCAATGGTTACACCATATACGAGACATCAAATTTGTTAAGACGGTAAACACCGAAGGTAAAAAAAATTGTAAAAAAGATAAATAAAAGGAAGTGTGAGTTTCGATGCAATCAGCCGTTTCGAGACAGTCAGAGTCGTTTAGAACTTTATGGAGACAGCAAAGGAACGAACTAAAACAAACAGTTTAATTGTGTGCTGGACTTTTCGGGAATCATTAAACAAATGTTACCCAATCATACTATGCTATGTTATTATGCAAGTGGACAACAAAACCCCAAAATTGTTTTTAAAATAAATCATCGAGCATTCATTTTGAGAAAAAAGGGATTTGTGTTTTCCAAAATAGTTTTTTTTATAATTCTTATTTTTGTTTTAAATCGTACCAGAATGAAAGCAAAACGATAGTTTGTTTCCATTGGGAGATCAAGCGGGCCAAAACCCTTGTTCCTTTATTTTTGCAAAAATTGGCTGATTCTCAGAATAAAATTAAAAAAACCCACTTTTTTCACAAAAGGTAAAGATTTGCCATATGCACACATACAATTACACGTAGGGTTATAATTATCTTCAATTTACAAATGTACCACTTGATTGATTTTAAAATACACATTTAATGATTAATTTTGGTTCTTTAATAATGCTCGATTGATCATGTCTTGCACACTATAAATAACGTTTTTCAGTGGCCATACAGGTGATATGAAAACTAAAGAGTATTTATATTATTGGAAATGACCTCACATCGTATTGTATTCATCTCTCATCCATCACGAGCGCCAACAGTAGTATCGACTTTTGTTACACGTCTAATACTAGGCCTCATTCATATCGGCCCGTGGAATGCAATGATTCCCATATGAGCCATAGGATTTATTGAATAGTCACTGATTCTTTGTTTTTTTTATATCGTATTATACATATTGAATAAGTTTGATAAGCTTGTGTCTTTTTCTTAATACTCAGTAAACCACTTTAAGATTGTATCCAACGGATAAATTCAACAACACCTTCTGTTTAACATGATGATGTTTTCTTTAAATGATCGGAAATGTTCTAAATATTCTGCCGAATTTCACCTATACGAACTTATTCTAAATAAATCAAATATAAACTGAAACAACTTTCCTAAATTTAAAATTTTCAGTTTTACATGGCAATCTCTATTCAAAAATGTATAACAAAAGGGACGATTTTATCATTATGTTTTTTTTTGTTCGGCACCATGCATATTATGGTGTTAACAGTATATATCACGTTTTAATGGGGATTTAGATTATAACACAATATGACTGCTGTACTCCTATTTTTGACATTTCTACCTATTATGTCTGTTTGTTTTGCCCACACATCGTTGTCAATATAATGGAATTCTATGCGACTGTCATACTAGAGTGATGTTTAGCTAGCAATAAAACCAGGTTTTATCAATCATTTTCTACATAAGATAATACCTGTATGAAGTCAGGAATATGACATGTGTTATCCATCCTTTGATATGATTGAGGTTTTGATTTTGCCATTTGAATACGGACTTTCTGTTTTGAATTTTCCTGTGAGTTCGGTATTTTTGTTATTTTAATTTTCACAAGTCGCTCGCTTATTCCGTGTATGTTTTAGATTTTAACGAACGTAATCTATGTATTTCTTATAAAGTTAGAAATCATATAAATCCTCACATAGATACAATGATTTGTTTTTCGAAGGTTGTTTGATCCTGTAAAAAAATCCTTTTACACGGTATAGAACATTGAAGCTGAGTTGAACATTTACAAATCAATCAAACAATCATCATTTTCCACAGCTAAAACTAATTTATGCAACAAGTACTTATAAGGCAATACACATGTTTTGTAAGCATATAACTTATCCCTGGCACTTCTCCTTACCATATAATAGTACCAGATAATGAACGTAGATTTGTGAATAAATACGGTAAGCATATGATTACCTCCAGTTAACTCAAACAAAGTTCAATTAGAAAACAAGAGAGATAAATGGAAATATGTGCAAATATATGCAAGACTTAAGCCTTGTGATTGGATATATTACAAGCATTCTTGCTATTCAATTGATTCATTACTTGTTGTTCCTTTACTGGATACTAAACAAATACAAAGATCTTTTAGATAAAAGAGGGACGAAAGATACCAAAGGGACAGTCAAACTCATAAATCTAAAACAAACTGACAACGCCATGGCTAAAAATAAAAAAGACAAACAGAAAAACAATAATACACACGACACAACATAGAAAACTAAAGAATAAACAACACGAACCCCACCAAAAACTAGGGGTGATCTCAGGTGCTCCGGAAGGGTAAGCAGATCCTGCTCCACATGTGGCACCCGTCGTGTTGCTTAAGTGATTACAAATCCGGTAAATAGTCTAATTCGGTAGGTCATATTCATGAAAGGGAAGGGATTGTAGTTACGACGTAAGGAACATATCCGATATCATTTGTGAAACGGTTATTCCATAACGGTCAACCAACTCGTGATGGCGTCCGTAAAATTTACGAAGGGATGATTTCAACTTCACCATTTGGAACTCTTGGTTTAATAGCTTCCTTGTGAGCAGCAAACCTCTATCAAGAAAATCATGATAGGAAATGCAAGCACGGGAATATCGTATCAATTGGGAGATATATACCCCGTATGCAGGTGCTGCTGGAATGTTGCTACTTAGAAATGGAAAGTTCACAATTGGAAAGCTGAAATCATCTCTTTTGTCGTAAAGTTTTGTTTTCAACCGACCCTCATTGTCAATTTCTAGATGTAAGTCAAGATATAGATAACATACAATCTATGACTCTTTCCTCTTGTATTAGTATTAAAACATTTGACTTTTCTACACTTTACACAAGTATTTCCCATTCATAACTTAAGACAAATTGAAAGAGTTGGTATTGCTTTGTTTCGTAAAAAGGAATGATCAACGTAAATACAAGTATCTTTTCTTAGGGAGGGATACATCTTACTTTGTTAAGAATCACTCTGATTCAAACAAATATTTCCTGAAACTGACATGATTTCTTGATTGACAACATATTTGTTACGTTTGGAGGACGTGTTTTTTCACAGACTGTCGGCATTCCAATTGGAACCAATTGTGCCCCTCTTCTTGCCGATTTGTTCCTTTGTTATTATTCATACAGGAACTTCTAAGGAAGAAATATAAGAAGTCAGCTATATCCTTTAACTTTACTTTCCGCTATAAAGATGATATTCTATCACTAAATAATTCAAAATTTGGTGAACGCATCTATCCCATCGTACTAGAGATAGAGGATACAACGGATACAGTTAAGTCTGCCTCATCTCTTGACTTATATCTAAAAATGGACAATAAGGGTTGGTTGAAAACAAAACTTAATAACACAAGAAATGATTTCAGCTTCCCAATTGTGAACTTTCCATTTCTATGTAGCAACATTACAACAGCGGATGCATACGGAGTTTATATCTCCTAATGGATACGATATTCCCGGGCTTTTGTTTCTATCATGTTTTCCTTGATAGAGGGTTGCTGCTCACAAGAAAGCTATAAAACCAACAGTTCCAAATTGTGAAGAGAAAATCGTCCCTTCGTAAATTTTACGGATGCCATCACGAGTTGGTGACTGTTATGAAATAACTGTTTCATAGTTGATATGTTCCTTATGTCGTAACTACTCAATTCAAATTCATCTTTTAAAGCTTTACTTTATACAAGGTGTCAACACTTTCAAAAAGTTGCTGAAAGCGATCCAACAGAACTTTCCGAAGTTTTAATCTCGGACGTGCACTCAACTTTAATTGTGTTCACTGTTTATGCAATGTGCTTGTAATTTCAGCGGTCAATATTTGTCTCTCTGTCTAAAATTCCAAACATCCTGTTAACGTACTTTATAGGATACCACCTGCTAATCCAGTATTATTGTCACATTGAGTACAATTATCATTTTCCGAAAACAAATTATTCTTATAAAACTGTGGGACATACGTCGCCGAGACAGCGACTAAACGACAGAAACAGTTAAGATAAAAGAAGTCAATACAAGAGTAATGTCCCAAGTAACTCGAGGATCATTATTTTTGGTGAGTATTTTTTCTTGATGAGTATCAATTAGTTTAATTATTATTTCTTTGTATTTTGTATCATTCAGTATGCTGTTATTTTCTTTAAGAATCCTTTGCTTATTTTGAGTTAAGTCTTATTTGTACAGAGATTGCTTGATGATCTGTATGTGATATTAGTGCGGGTCTTATGTCTGCTGATATTATGTGAGGTCTTATATCTGGGCTTATTAGAAAGAAATCAATTCTGCTTGCAACACTTCTATTGTTTTTTCTTCTCCATGTAAATTGACTGCTGTTTTGATTTAGTTCTCTCCAAATATCAATAAGTTTATATTTTTTTATAAGTTGCTTTAAACTGTTAACAGGTTTATTTTGATTATTAGGGCTAATACTTTTTCTATCAAATGAAGTTAAACTTTCATTCATATCACCCCCCAATATTAATATTCCTAAGCGGTTATTGTTAATGATATTGTTTACTTTTTTGAAAAAAGAGTTTCTATTTCGACGAATGTTCGGAGCATATACATTCAATAGCGTAAAAATATTACCATCAAGTTCTATGTTAATGAGTATTATTCTTCCATCATTATCTCTAGTTTCATTAATAGTTTTATATTTTATGTTATCTTTTATAAGAATTGTTACGCCTCTTGATTGTGAATTTCCGAAACTATGGTAAAGTTTCCCTTTTATCTCATTGTTTATGACATTTTCATGTTTTTCAATAAAGTGTGATTCTTGTATGAATAAAATATTACATTTTTGGTTTTTGCACCATAGGTTTAATCTTTCTCTCTTTTCTTTTTGCCCTAAGCCTTGACAGTTTAAGGAACATATATTTAGTTTTTCACTCATTATAGAGATTAATTATTTTTATATTACACGTCATACACGTATCTTCAGAATTATACAATAGAGACAGAAGGTTGAGCTTAAAAAGTAAATAAGTTGATATCATATTGTTAATATACACACTGAAATTGTTTACAAACACATATAAATTATACACATATAAATTATACACATATAATTATACACATATAAATAATAAGATAACAGTTGAATTTTATTTCTAAATTACATAGTATCATGTGTTTAAAACCAACATTAATCATGATGATGAATTTTATGTTGTGTGTGATAATCATATACTTGTTCACATGTTTGTTTAAGAAAAAGAAAAAAGAAATCATTATTACGTTTATTTTCTTTTTCAGGTTGATGTGTCTGTTGCATAGAACATGTAGAAGAGATTTTGTATTTTGCGCAAATTTACTTTTGGGATTTTCATGATACACAAATAGGAGTATTTTTCTCACAGCGTTATGAAGACTGTGATTTTGGATATAAAGTAGAAGCATAATGATATGACAACTGAACCATGATGACTGGATTTTCCTGTTCTCTTTGCTCAACAATTTATTTTGATTTTGAATATCTTATGAATATTGAGAAGGAAGTGTACAAGAAAATTAAATATTTGTGCAGTGTATAATGTACATTTGATTGGATTTAACAAGCATAAAAGTATTGGATTTGTGATAGTATTTGGATTATGTCTGTGTGAAAATGTGATTCTAGAATTTTCCTGATCTAATCTGAGTGTCTCAGCATAAGGAACTGCTGATGTACATGTATCACAACTCTTTTTATGCATAATGTTTTTTTGGCGGATAACGTTTACAAAACATTTGATAGTTGTGATCCAGCTTTTATTATGACATTTAGTTGATAGATATATAGAAATTTGTTTGCCGTTAAATAGATTGTGAATTTTTAAAAGATGAGTGCTTTTCAACATGTTCAATATCAAAAATAAATTACATGTATACATATATTTTTGAATTACTCTTTCATGGGAATATGTATAATCTACTATTATACCATATCCGTTTTTTTGTTCATTTTTTATAATATAGATAAAAACAACAAAAGAGACAAAAATAACATAGATAAATTTACATACACACATGAATATTTACAAAGAAATATTTGGGTGTTGGCCACACAAAAAAAAGGGGGGAATTAAAAATACAATTTGTTCTTTAATCATAATACATTGACCTGAATTATATCGTCTTCAAATGAGTTAATGCCCTTTTGGTTTTTGAATAGGGACGGATCGTTCATGGACTTCATCAGTCGGTGTTGTTGCTGGACGCTTTTCACTGCGAGAGTCTGGTGTTCCAGCGCCAAATTGAAACATTGTTGTCTGAATATTTGATTTTTTAGCTGTAGCGTCTCCTGATTTTTTCCTTCGTTTTGTTGTTTTCTTTTTTTTCTTTTTGGGGTTTTCCACTTCCTCCAAAATATCATTGGTTTTATTTTCGAATGAAAATGTCTCTTTGGTGATTTTCTTCGAGGCCTTTCCGAGTACATTTGATAACTTTTTCGGATTGACTTTTGTTGCTGATTTTGAAACTGCTACATGCATGTTTTCTTCTGGTGTATCATCAATTGACTCAGTGTTAGATTCGTCACTGTCAGTATCACTTTGAGAAGAGCTGCTGCTTTTTGGCTCATTTTCATGAGGCATGCTGTTACTCTCCTTGTTTTGAGCTTCAAAACTTGGACAGTCAGCCTGCTTATGCCCTGGAAGTTTGCATTGTTTACAGACCCAGTCATTTTGACAGTCTCGAAATCTGTGACCATTTTGAAAACATTTATTACATACTAAGTTTTCGTTTGTTGATGGCATTTGATCTTTGTGGAAGACCGTAGCTCTATACTTTCCTATTCTGATAAATCTTGGTAGGGTTTTTTCTAACGGGTCGCAAAAAAGAATGCGGTCACCCGTTTGGCATTCTGTCAGCAACCCATCTACTCGGAGTCGTTCTCTGTTTAATTTGTGAACGGTACATTTGCCTTCATTTTCAATGGCCCTCAAAATCTGACCATCGTCTGCAGAACACGGAACGTCTTTGACTCTGACACGTAGGTATAAGAGTGATGAGTATTCACTTGATTTAGGGTTTGTACTATACACGTTAATTAGCTTGTTACGTACAATTATCTTTTTGGTAATGAGAGTTACTCTGTCATTATCAGAATCTGGGTAGATGCGCCACATACCTCTTACTCGTTGTAGGCCTTTCAGATGGCTCTTTGGTATACATGAGTCAATGGAGTTGTAGAGTTCGAGGTGTGTAAGGAATTGATCTGGGCTGGGTTTCACCTCACCAAAGAGGTCAGTTTCCAGAATAAATACAGGTTTTACAGAGCTAAGAGTTTCGTGAATATTGACATGAGGTTCACCATTCAGATAATCTTTAGGTATAAGACCTAGTTTAACTGCATCATTGTAAGTTTTGGATGAATTCGTGTTATGGCTAACATCACTGTCATTTTGTGGTTTACCTGCAGTAGCCATATTGAATTTACTGGATGTTTTTTTTCAACGTATTTTTGTATGAATTACAAGTTCAATTTAACTAATTAAATAGTATATGCACGTCACTACACTTTCATAGGTTTGTTCTGTCGAAGAACAGTCGTTCGAAGTCTTGTATTTACGATTATTTCGTAGATTTGGTAAGAGCTCAAAATTCTCCTTGGATAAGCTTGAGGCCGCTTACGTAAGTCAATACACAGTTTTAATAAATACATTTGTACATCGAAAATAAAACATGTTATAGTAGATTTGAAAGTATACATTTGTAAAGTACGATTAATACTTGCAAGATAACAAATTGGGGGCACTAGTTTGCTCATGCCGCCCTTTCAGAGTTTTTCAAAGTTGTTTTTTTAATATAAAGAGTTTCGTTTAATTGTCTAAATTAAGTTCATTCTTTATAAAGCCTAAATATTACGTAAACTAGAAAGAATTATTCAAAAATGGGTTATAAACTACATCATCGTTTCGGAAAAACTCAATTTTCAGGTGACTGAAAACAGAGTTTCGTTTCACATTGTCAAATTGTAGGGTAACTACAAGTAAACCTTTGTAGAAAGAGCACAGTGTTATTCTTGTCAGTACTTATTCAATGTTACTAACGAAAAATATCATCTCAGCAAATCTATTTGATATTAATGATTTAACATTTATTAACTAATATGGTCTGATCTGTGACTATGCCTGTATTGTTTTATGGACGTCATCACGGAAATGAAAATTGTTATCTGAAGTACTGGATACATCTTTATCGTCACATTAGTCATTAGAGTACAAATGGTATAAGCTGAGTCGTATAAAGCATTAAAATAGTTTATTGTTGTTGTTGTCGTTCGTCGTCCACTAGTATCGGTTGTCCCTTCATATCCTTGGTATTTTCTGACTCTTTATATCTATAGGGGTAAATTCAGTAAATAAATATACGTCATAAAGGACCGCCCATTTAGGGGAAAGCTTTCTGTATAACACTGAAGTCATATGTTCTTCTGATTTGTAGATAATGTTTGTAATAAATATTTATTGGAAGATGGATCAAAACTAGAGTTGAAAAAAAATTAAAAAAAAATGCTAAATGTACTATTTTTTTTACTACAGGGTTGAAAAATGGGGGTCAGTATAGGAATTCAGTGCGAATCTACATTGTTTGTAAACAAGGCCATGTGAATGCCCAAAAATGCCGCATGATCCTATGTTTTTATTGTTGCAAAAGATAGGGCTACATTTGTACTTTCATGAATGTTATATGAAAGTTTCCAATTTCTAAAGGTAAATCAGGTATACATAGATTAGCATTAAAGTCAATAGAAGATTTTTTTACTGAATTTACCCCTATAACTTTGAATTGTCATAATCTTTCAGTTGCCTAAAAAACAAACATGCTAATGTCTTTTTAGTTCTATGAGAAGAAAAAACTTAAAATATGCATTTTCTGACTTATATACCGTCAAAAAATATCATTTTTTATAAAGATTTAAACAAAAAAATAGCATCCTTTTTAACCGACGACACTAAAGTAGGATATTCCTTTCTAATGCGTTCAGGTTTTAATACGCCCTACGGCTCATTCAGAATGTGAAATAAAACTCACTAATTAATTTAGATATAAACCATTGAAAATATCATGATCCATATACAATAAAAGTATTGCTGTAACTGCATGAAGAAAGACACAAATGAATTGCTACCATTCGATAACGGTGTATGACAAATACAAGACACATTGTAAGTAATTTATTATACCAACTTAGTTTATAGAAAGGGGGGGGGGTATGTTTTTTTCTATTTGTTATGACATTTCTATCGCGGAAAAGTGGTTATTTTTCAACAGTTTTAGTTGAATCGAATGAAATATTCAGTAAGATTGTCTTTTGAATAGCAATACATTTTTTAACAGATAATCAGGATATAATTATATACAATCCTCACCCGCCACGTGAATGTTATTCTTTTATTAGTTAATTCCCAAATCGGCAACAAAAAACTATCAGACGAATATGATTTTAAAGTAGATTATAGATTGCATTTTTATCAAGTTAAAATAATGACCTGACACAGGTCATTATTTTATGCCTTGAAGCATATTTAATGAAACATGGTATCGTCCGGGTAGGTTCTGAAAAAGAATGACCTATGGTTCTGAAAGAAAATAACTCCATATAGGTATATAATTATTCGTAATAATCAATTTTACGCTATTGTGTGTATTTAATGAAAAACAATGCCAAGCTTGGTAAATTGTTAAACAGTATTTAGTGCAATAAAGATGAACTAATTGTTTTAGAAAGAAAAAAGAACTGCAGTTTATTAATTTACTTGGTAATGATTTTGTGGTTAGATGTTGTTATTTTCTGTTGATATAAACATTGTCTAAAACAAAAGAGTGAGGTCTAACAAACAATAGGATTCTTGCATTTCTGATTTGAGCCAATCTGATGTTTTGAGACAGCATATGCATACCTGGTCTGGTAAGTGATAGACAACACACAGTCATGTCATTTCAAGTGCATTTTCCTTTCTTGAAGTAAGAGAGATAAATCGCGGAACTTAATACGTACGTGGTTTATCCCGAATTCTGCTAGAGGGTTGCAATTACGTATACTCCGCCTTAAACACATTTTTAAAATTCTTATTAAAAAATTCACGTGTTATAATAGCGTATATATAAAAATATATATTAATATAATAGTAGCGTATGTATTAAAAATCTGACATACAAAAGAATATAGATAAATGTAATCTTACGAAACAAATCTTTTGTACTGATGAACCGAATTAAGATATCATATTAGGTACAACTTTTAGGAATTGTGGTTCTTCGATTTGTGGTTCTTCGATGCCCTTCAACTTTAAACTTGTTCGGCTTTCTAACTATTTTGATATGAGCGTCACTGATGAGTCTTATGTAGACTAAATGCGCGTCTGGCGTATACAATTTTAAGCCTGCAACCTTTGATTACTAATTAGATAAAGTATCAAAATCAACAATGTATGCAAATTGAAATGGTGATAACTGCAAAAATGAAAATCGTGTTGTAGAAATTTAAAAAGAGATCACTAGAACCCTTTACTTAATATGAAACATGTGAAATAAAAGACAACCTATAGTATTTGAAAATTTCAATGATAAGTTTTCGTAAATATTTGATAATAGATATAGTTTTTTTATTCCGAACAGTACAGCGTATAGAATATATATCTTAATTACTTTTTGTATGCATTAGTGTAGTATTAATTACAATGATTATACAAAATAAACATATGAGGAATAAATGATTTCTCATAAAGTGACCGCAATTAGATGCAATGTTACTGAACGAAGGTACTTACATATTTCAACTAATAGCAATGGAATGATTAGGCGCTGAAAACCTTACAACGAATAGACTTGAGCGCTAACCATATCAGTAGCTTGTAAAACATGCTAGACAGAGAACGTAATAAAACAATCAAACTAAAAAATTCAAGTGTTGTAGAATACAAACAACTGTGTCGTTATAAAAAAGAAAAGACAACAAATTACTTAAACGAATATTTACAAATTTTCTACTAAAAAATGAAGATTGAACATACGAGACTCAATTGTAGGTATGAATGAGTCCGAAAAGGTCAAGGAGTAAATACTTACAAGTGAAGGGTTTTAATCAGATTATTGCCTGTTTATAATAACAACGAAAAGGAAACATTTAAAAACTAATAAAATAAAATAATTAAGTGTAATATTTTGTGTAAGTATTGCGTGGCACCTTTTGGTCAATGTTACTAACGAAAAATATCATCCTATCAAATCTATTTGATATTAATGATTTAACATTTATTAACTAATATGGTCTGATCTGTGACTACGCCTGTATTGTTATATGGACGTCATCACGGAAATGAAAATTGTTATCTGAAGTGCTGGATACATCCTTATCGTCACATTAGTCATTAGAGTACAAATATTATAAGCTGAGTCGTATAAAGCATTAAAATAGTTTATTGTTGTTGTTGTCTTTCGTCGTCCACTTGTATCGGTTGTCCCTTCATATCCATGGTATTTTCTGACTCTTTATATCTATAACTGTGAATTATGTCATAAATTTTCAGTTGCCTAAAAAACAAACATGCTAATGTCTTTTTAGTTCAACACACAAATTCACATGTCATATATTTATTCGTTATAATCAATTTTACGCTATTGTGTGTATTTAATGAAAAACAATGCCAAGCTTGGTAAATTGTTAAGCAGCATTTAGTGCAATAAAGATGAACTAATTGTTTTAGAAAAAAAAAAAAGAATTGCAGTTTATTAATTTACTTGGTAATGATTTTGTGGTTAGATGTTGTTATTTTCTGTTGATATAAACACGTTTCTAAAACAAAAGAGTGAGGTCTAACGAACAATAGGATTCTTGCATTTCTGCTTTGAGCCAATCTGATGTTTTGAGACAGCATATGCATACCTGTTCGGATAAGTGATAGGTGATAGACAGCACACAGTCATGTCATTTCATGTGTATTTTCCTTCCTTGAAGTAAGAGAGATAAATCGCGGAACTTAATACGAACGGAACGTGGTTTATCCCGAATTCTGCTAGAGGTTTGCAATTACGTATACTCCGCCTTAAACACATTTTTGAAATTCCCATTAAAAAACTGACTTGTTATAATAGCTGATATATAAAAATATATATCAATATGATAGTAGCGTATGTATTAAAAATCAGACATACAAAAGAATATAGATAAATTTAATCTTACGAAACAAATCTTTTGTATTGATGAGCCGAATTAAGATATCGTATTAAGTACAACTTTTAGGAACTGTGGTTCTTCGATGCCCTTCAACTTTAAACTTGTTTGGCTTCCTAACTATTTTGATATGAGCGTCACTGATGAGTCTTATGTAGACTAAATGCGCGTCTGGCGTATACAATTTTAAGCCTGGTACATTTGACTACTAATTAGATAAAGTATAAAAATCATCAATGTATGCAAATTGAAATGGTGATAACTGCAAAAATGAAAATCGTGTTGTAGAAATGTAAAAAGATATCACTAGAACCCTTTACTTAATATGAAACATGTGGGTTTTCACACTAGTCATACATTTTATCATCCTTTGCGCATGATACAACGTGACTTTGAGAATAAGAGTGTGTGATGAAAAGCAGTCATTAAAAACGATAAAGCGTTTATAATGGATTGTAAAAGAAATGACAAATATAATACATACGAAGAACCTATTGACGAGCATGGATATACACATCTTGCTTCCATTTCAGATAATTCTCGAAAATATGATGATTTGAAACCTTCTGTATCGCATCACTCATATTTTGAACCTCAAAAAGATCCTGAAGCATATCAAACATGTAGAGATGCCAAGGTAAAATCGAAAATATCTGTTATTTCTGATAACAAATCAAAATGTCGTATAAAGTTATGGATAGTGTTCACCACTGTTATTATATTAGCGTGTGTATTGACAGCTGGGCTGACGTACATTGTAACACAATCTCGAAACAACACGAATGTGCTTATTCCTTCAAACGAAAGCGGAAATAATGAAAATGAAAACAAAGGTTTCCAGATATCAGAAATAAGGGCAGAATGTCCAAATGACTGGAAGACGTTCGATAATTGGTGTTATAAAGAATTTTCAGAACGGCGAACATGGTTTCAGGCTCGTGACTATTGTCGAAGTATCGGAACTGATCTTGTAAGTGTTCATAATGAAAGGGAAAGCAATTTTCTAAACAACAATTTTACACAGACTTTTATGTGGATAGGACTCAGCAATTTTCATAACAATGGGAGGTATCTCTGGAGTGACGGAACGATTTTGAATTATACTGATTGGGGACAATCAGAACCGAATAACGTTAATAATAACGAAAACTGCGCACAGACATACTATCGAAAATAGAATGATAACAATTGTTTTATGTCGTTCAGATTTATTTGCAAAATGCAAATAAATCCAAGGTGTGGGCCTGGTGATTGGATATATTATAAGAATTCTTGTTCTTTAATAGATATATCACAGGCTAATTTTACTGAAGCCCGTAGCTACTGTAAGAACAATGATGCAGATTTAGTTATAATTCTTTCGAAAGAGCAATACAACTTTATAGTAAGTCACACTTCTAAGCAATCATCGGGTGGTGATTTTTGGATTGGATTACAGAAACAAAGGAATCAGACATACAGATGGATAGATGGCAGTAATCTTACGTACCTTCCCTGGGATGAAGAACCTCAAGGAGATAGTGATGTTTGTATTAAATCATCTTTATTTCATGGAACATGGTCTGGGGATAGTTGCACAAATACCAATAGCTTTATTTGTGAAAAACATTTACTATGAATTGTGCCAACGTTAAAAACCCTATAATGTTAAAAATATAAAGCAGAAAAACGGTGTAGTTACACACTACCAGAAAAGATTGTGTATATGTTTTTTTTAAAAGTCATAAAGGTGAATTTAAATTGTTCAGTTGTGTTTTACTTATTTATATTTGAAATCAATTGAAGAAAAAAAGTCGCAAAAATACCGAACTCCGAGGAAAATGCAAAACGGAGAGTCCCCAATCAAATTCATAATCAAAAGCACAAACACATCAAACGAATGGACAACAACTGTCATATTCCGGACTTGGTACAGGCATTTTCTTATGTAGAAAATGGTGGATTGAGCCTGGTTTTATAGCGCTTATCCTCTTCCGTGTATGACAGTCGCTTCAAACTCCATTATATTGACAACGAGTCGTGAATAAAACAAACAGACATAAGAAGTGCATGTTTAGTGACCATAATACGATACAATGAACACTAAACAAAGCTACTGATATCCTTCATTTAAAACCAACACTTTGCTTACTTTACAAACACTAGAACACACCCGCGAAATCGCGGGCATTTAGAGCGTGGTTGAAAGTATGTACTGTTGAAGGATGCATTTTTGTTAAAGATTTCATAACTGGATAATTTCAGGAAAGGTATAAAAAGTAAAAGGTATTTGGTGACAGGACAATTTTTTTAACCCTCCTCTTTTTTACAAAGTCCGTTATTTATTGTTTTCTGTTTTTCTGTATACTATGAACGTACATATACTATAAATAAAGAGTATTTGATAGTTTTACACCATTCCAAGTCTTCTATCCTATGCAATATAGTCATTATAGAGACTCCTTATATAATAAAATCAGTGACAGCCGCGGATAGTAAACTTGGAATTGATAGTAAATAGCAAATGCATTTCCTTTATAGTATATGTATGATCGTAGTATACAGAAAAACGCGAAATAATTGTCCTGTCTCCAAGTTATTATGAAAGTCTTGTCTATGACTTAAAAGTGCTCCCAATGACGGAAACAATATCCGGACACCTTTATTTTTTGTTTTTCTTCCAAAATAACCCAAACTAAATACTCATAAGCAAGGATGACAAATGCTACTTTCCATGGTACCCATAGCACACAGAGTCGTGATGATTGATTTATTGTGGAAGGAAGAGAAGCGACACACAAAATGGGGTCTTCTCGTATAATAGTATAGATGGCATAATCGTCAATGGCATAATTGGGCATTAAAAAAAAAAAACAAACAACATTATATTTTTCAATATCTTTATATCTAGCACTAGTATTTTTTTTCTATTTAGTGGTAGCAATCCAACAATAGGTTGTAAGATTCATCTGTAAATTTCAGGGCTGATTGAAATTGATCTTATGAGATTTTAAACCTCACATCAGATGTGCTCAAAATGCTTTAGTGTACCTCGCACGCAAAATTAAGGAGTAAAACCAAAGAATGGTCGACTCGGAATGAGAATGATGTTTCAGGTTAAGGTGACATGTCTACGTGTGAAATATTATGTTTTATTACAAATGTTGTACTCTTGTACGTTTTTGTTTGGTCAATAATGCCGGAAGTCAAGGTTGGTTATTTGCCCTCAGGGCAAATATCGATATTAGCCCTCAAAATCCATATTTTGCCCTCGACTTTGACTTCCGGTAACCTATCACTCAAAAACTATGTATAAGGTTAATAATTTTATTTTTCGGGGCCAATATCGTAATCAGCCCCGGAAACCAATATCGTGCCCCGAATTTGACTTCTAGTATCCTAACAATAAATAAATCATTATTAATTCACTTTTTTACATATCTTTTTTCAAATGTTTTTTTTGAATTTTTGTTGAAAATATTAAACATAATTTGATATATGCTTTCTTTTTTCTCCGAAGATGTATAAGTACCTAAACCGTTTAAGAGCTATATGGCAAAAATACCTAAAATAAATAGCCAAATTCATCTAAAGCCAACTTTGCCTGAGGGAGTTGAAACCTTAGTTTCTCAATAATTTCAAAAATTTATAAACGGACAGTTTTAGTAAAGTTTGTTAAATCATGACTACTGAGCTGATGATACCCTCGGGGACTGATAGTCCACCAGCATAGGTATCGACCCAGTAATGTAAAAAATTGAAAACAACATGTTTAATAACATCTTGCGTCCGAAGCGCTTTTCTAGATTTACCTTCACCAGGAATGCTCAGAGCCAAACATTTGAAAAAGCTGCACGCAAATGTGATGCACCAAGTTGAAGTCCATCCCATATATCCTTTTATCTTTTTAAAAAAAAGGAGATGGAGAGGGGTCTGTAACCGAGTGGTGTCAGAAGTCTAATTACTGTATCCCTAGCCTGTAAAAACTTAAATTGTGTTGTGAGTTCGAATCCCTCATTTGTAGGTAAGCTCGACTTAAGTTTTAATTGAATAGAATTAGTAGTTTTTTTCTACCAAGAGTCTGTGGTTCTCTCTCCGAGCACTTAGGCTTCCTCCACCAATATAAATGCACCGCCACGAAATAACGTGCTTGTGTTGAAACTTAACCTCAAAGTGGCATTTAACATCAATCAATCAACTAATAAATCAATCAATCAATCGATCGTCCATACTGGTATAATTATTCAAGAGTAGACAACTTTGTAGCTAGCTATTATTTGTTTCTCTGTCCTATATGTTCTCCCATTTATTCGTATTGTAGTCATGTCATTTAATGTTGTAATTTTAATGTAATATATAACATTGCCATTAAAGCGGGAGGTTTGGCTAGCCACAAAACCAGGTGCAACCCACCATTTGTTTTCTTTAAAATATCCTGTACCAAGTCAGGAAAATAACCATTATTATATTATATTTCGTTTCTGTGTGTGTTACATTTTAGTGTTGTTTTTTTGTTGTGTTGTAGTTCTCCTCTTATATTTGATGTGTTTCCCTCCGTTTTAGTTTGTAACCCGGATTGTTTTTTTTTCTCTCAATCGATTTTAGAATTTTGAACAGTAGTATACTACTGTTGCCTTAATTTTTCGTTATTAAATGTTTTTAAAACAGACTTTAAGTTCATTGGTGTCTTTTGCAATGAAAAGGAATACGAAGATGTGGTATGAATGCCAATAAGACAACTCTACCTCCAAGTCACCATGTGTAAATAGTTATCAAAGGTACCAGGATTTTAATTTATTACGCCAGACGCGCGTTTCGTCTACATAAGACTCATCAGTGACGTTCGTATCAAAATATGTATAAAGCCAAACAAGTACAAAGTTGTTGAGCATTGAGGATCCAAAATTCCCAAAAGTTGTGCCAAATACGGCTAAGGTAATCTATGCCTGGGTTAAGAAAATCCTTAGTTTTTCGAAAAATTCAAAGTTTTGTAAACAGGAAATTTATAATAATGACCACATTATTGATATTCATACATTGTAATAATAGATCAAAGTACGGTCTTCAACACGGAGCCTTTGCCAAACCAAACAGCATGCTATAAAGGGCCCCAAAATTTGATCGTCATATTTTAGCCGCATCCGAAATTTTTTCAATATTAATTGATCTAAATCTTCCTCCGAAACATTTGAAACTTTAATCTTTATTAAATTGCACTCTCTCACTTTTTCTTCAAAATGCTCTTTCGCTAGCGATAGCCACAGATTTGAGCCGGAATTATAGGAACTCCGCAGAAGCAGATCGAAATTAGTTATTACGTAGACATTAATCTTGAAATCGTAATTATATTCGTTGACCATAACGACGACGAAAGCACATCATATAATGAAGTAAACCGAACCATACAGTTATATAGACATAATATTATGTCACAACCACATCATATAATTAAAGATGTTTGTACATAATATTAGGGAAAATGCACATCATATAGGGTTATTTGCATAATATATAAGTATATTTGCACATCATATGATTATATTTGCACATCATATAAGTATATTTGCACATCATATTAGGATCTTTGCGCATCATAAAAGTACATTTGAACATCATATATTAGTACTTTTCACTTCGTATCAGGATATTTGCACATCATACAACAAATAAATCAAGACAATATATATTCTTCAATTGAATTTGGACACACTTATATACACAATCTAACTTGTATGTTTTTACAAGGTGCAGATTCAATGCTGCTTGGAAATAGGGTATGTAGTCAAACCTCCAAACAGTTTATTTCTAATTAACAGAATAACTGTAGATGGGAAAAAAGTAACAAATGTAATATCCTAAATAATATATATACAATTGAAAGAAAAAAAGTATATACAACTAGTAAGTTATTGACATATTGCATTAACACGAATATTCAAACCAAAGATTAGCTTGTTGAAGATGCACTCTCCTAATATTTTGAATATGTCTAATAATAAGACAATTTTTAGCTAAATACTTTTGATGAAATAATGATTTTATTTTGTATCGGTATATAATATTTTTATTTTTTTCAAAACAAATAAATAGATTAATCAATATAAATATATGTCTTCAGATAAATACTTTTTGATTCAAGACAAGTACGATATGAGTTTTCTCATTGTTTTCTCATTGTTGAAGGTCGTACGGTTGTCTATATAATTGTGTACATCTACTTTGTTTGAACTTTGGTGGAAATCATACCACATCTCCATTTTTTTTTAAAGTTTTGTTTATTCTTTACCCTTTTTCGTAGAAAGAGATAATTTTTATGTGGAATATTATAAGTTTAAGTACATAAATGTAAACTAGCCTAAGGGTGCATTTCTTACTGTGTGTATCTTTATGGTTGTCATCTTTTACCTTGGAATTTGTCAAAATGAATAAAGCGATAAATTCAAAAAGATGGATTACATATTTCATCGTTCTTACAAAAAGCAAACTTTACACTTACTTAATTACTTTCTTAATTTAATTACTTAATTATCGTAGTCCGCAATGTAATATATATTGTATTATAAACAAAGGAAGATGTGGTATGATTGCCAAGGATACAACTCTCGACCAGAGACCACCCGCAGTAAATGTTAACAAATAAAGGTCACCGTACGTTCTTCAACAAACACCTAATAGATATAGAAAGATGTGGTGTGAGTGCCAATGAGACAACTCTCCATCCAAATAACAATTTATAAAAGTAAACCATTATAGGTCAATGTTCGGCCTTCAACACGGAGCCTTGGCTCACACCGAACAAAAAGCTATAATGGGCCCAAAAATTACTAGTGTAAAACCATTCAAACAGGAAAACCAATGGTCTAATCTATATAAAAAAACGAGAAACGAGAAACACGTATAAATTACATAAACAAACGACAACTACTGTACATCAGATTCCTGTCTAAGGACAGGTGCAAACATTTGCAGCGGGATTAAACGTTTTAATGGTACCAAACCTTCTCCCTTTTCTGCAACAATAGCATAACATCACAGCATAGAAAACCACACGATAAAATATCAATTGGAAGGCTTAACACAATCAAAAAACGTAAATTAACACTCTCCATTCCACAATACAAATATAAAAGTCTCCGGAATGACAAACATGAAACGATAACAAACCTGGCCACGTCCACTAGTATTTATAGTATTTGTATTTTTATCCATCTGATGAGTTAAGCTTTTTCCACTGATTTTTATAGTTCGTTCTTATGTTGTACTGTTCCACCACTGTCCCAGGTTAGGGGAGGGTTGGGATCCCGCATACATGTTTAACCTCGCCACATTCTGTATGTATGTGCCTGTCCCAAGTCAGCAGCCTGTAATTGATTGTTTGTTGTTTATTAATGTGTTACATATTTATTTGTCGTTCATTTTTGTGCATAAATTAGGCTGTTAGTTTTCTCGTTTGAATTGTTTTACATTGTCATTTCGGGGCCTTTTATAGATGACTTTGCGGTATGCTCATTGTTGAAGGTACGATGACCTATAGTTTTTAATTTCTGTGTCATTTCGTCTCTTGTTTCAAAAAGCATTTTCCGAAGAAACAACAAGTGAACCTATTCCGGATAAAGGGAAATCAAACTACTAGTATTCAAAAATAAACAAGATCACCATCTCCAAGAAGGGTGTAATAAAATTACTGGACAAGATCAATCCTAATAAAGCAACTGGTCCAGATCAAATTTGCGGAACAGTACTTAAAGAACTTAGTAGTGACATTTCAACTGCAATCACCTACATCTTTCAAAAATCACTCGACACAGGAAAAATCCCAAAAGATTGGAAACATGCAAATGTCTGTCCTGTCTTAAAAAAAGGTGATAAACACAACGCAATAAACTATAGACCCATATCTCTCACATGCATACTTTGTAAGATCATGGAACACATTATAGCCAGTAGTTTGATGGACCACCTAGAAAATAACAAAATCTTGTACGACCTTCAACACGGATTTCGAGCATCTAGATCATGTGAAACTCAACTAGTATCATTCATCCAAGAACTAGCAAAACAAAAAATAACAACAATAACATCCAAACTGACATAATTGTGATGGACTTTAACCCCGCCACATTATTTATGTATGTGCCTGTCCCAAGTCAGGAACCTGTAATTCAGTGGTTGTCGTTTGTTTATGTGTTACATATTTGTTTTTCGTTCATTTTTTTACATAAATAAGGCCGTTAGTTTTCTCGTTTGAATTGTTTTACATTGTCTTATCGGGGCCTATTATAGCTGACTATGCGGTATGGGCTTTGCTCATTGTTGAAGGCCGTACGGTGACCTATAGTTGTCAATGTATGTGTCATTTTGGTTTTTTGTGGATAGTTGTCTCATTGGCAATCATACCACATCTTCTTTTTTATATTTGCCAAAGCATTTGACAAAGTTCTCTACAAACTGAAACATTATGGCATTGATCACAACACTCTAAAATGGATAGAAGATTTCCTCACATCCCGCACACAAACAGTCATTATTGATGGTGTTCAGTCAGACAAAATTAATGTAAAATCTGGTGTTCCCCAAGGTACAGTTTTGGGCCCGATCCTGTTCCTTGTATATATAAATGACTTTAATGAATACATCAAAAACAGTACTCTCAGATTATTTGCAGATGACAGTATAATTTATAAAACAATACGAAACAAAGAAGACACACAAAAACTGCAAGAAGACCTCATGATCACATCAGCAGCAAAATGAGAGAAGGACTGGCTCATGTCATTCCATCCAGACAAGTGTTCAATCCTTCAGATAACAACCAAAAAAAAACCCATTAAAATTTGACTATACTCTCCACCAACATGTACTGCAAAAAAAAAACATCAACAAAATACCTGGGAATAACTATACAAACTGATCTAAAATGCAACATCGCAGCTGCAGCCACACAAAAGCTGAACTTCATTAAAAGAAATTTGAAGGTTAATTCAAGAACAGTTAAAGAAAAAGCATACATTGCACTAGTAAGACCAAAGCTAGAATACAGCAGCTGCGTCTGGGACCCACATACCAAATCACAAACACACCAACTTGAGATGGTCCAGCGCAGAGCAGCAAGGTACACATGCAACAGATACCATAACACCAGCTCAGTCACTGAAATGCTACAAACACTAAATTGGGCAACACTCGAGAAAAGGCGAATTAGAACCCCCATCATCTTCTTCTACAAAATTATACATCATCTTGTAGCCATATGCCCGACAGACCTACTCACACAATCCGATACAAGAACACGACAACATTCACATATTTATTCTTTCAGATCCATACAAACCACTAAAGACTCATACAAGTACTCATTCTACCCAAGAACAATCTTACAATGGAACCTTCTCCCAGTAGCTTCAGTTCAATGTACTACTCTTGAAAGTTTCCGAGAACAGATTCCAATATCTGTTCTCAATAAATATCTAAACATTAAAATCAATTCTACAATGTATATAGTTTTAACCAAAATGTATAGTACAAAAACAGAAGAAAAAGAAATTATGTTGAAATTTTTATTTTTATTTTGTATATTATTCACTGTAAATAAAAATAAAATCGCATGCACGCGCGGCATAGTAAAATCAGTGCCCGACACGTTATAATCAGTATGTTGATGGAGTGCTGAATTATAAAAAAGAAGAAGAAGAGAGTTGTCTCATTGGCATTCATAACAAATCTTCTTATATATATATACTAACGACCTTATTTATTTACAAAACAATATACGAAAATTCAAAAATCAAATATTCTATAAAAAGCCACAACTACGAAATTACAGACACATACGCAATGTAATTTAGCAGCCCAACATCAGGACAAATTATAAAAGTCAGTTGTAAAGGGTTTAACTCATCAGATCCGTAGAGGTTGTATTATAATGTACGTTAGTCCTGCTGTCAATGCACATCACAATAGAGTAACAGTAGTGAATACTATCAAGAATCTTAATCAAATTTCGCTATCAGCAATAACATATGAAAAAATTTCATTTTGACATGTCGGTTGTTAGTCGGCATAGTTTCGATGATGACCTTAAATGGTTGCAAGATGTTAATATTCTATCTCGCCAATAGCTTGTGAATGTGTATCATTGCTTTTCGTTGTAATATCCATTATACAGGCTTTGTAGTCTTTAATGACAGTTATTCATTACATAGTTTTGCACAAAACTTTGAATTTTTCAAAAAACTAAGGGATTTTCTCATCCCATGAATAGATTACCTTAGCAGTATTTGGCACAACCTTTTGGAATTTTGGATCCTCAATGCCCTTTATATTTGTACTTGTTTGGCTTTATAACAATTTTGATCTGATCTATATGGCTTGTTGTGTTTACAGTATTAGGTAAGACGAAATAAATCGTAATGAATTATGAAGAACGGCAATAAGACGTTGTTCATGTGATATTTAATACTTCTACTATAAAATCAGGGTTTTGTGCCAGGAACATTCATTTGAAATAAATCGTTGTCCAAATCGTTATTAGGATAAGCGTTTGCTTCGCGTACTTCATTTAGCTTTTTGTTAAACTGTTTGATTCGAGTGTCACTGTTTGGTCTTTTGTAGGCGACACGCGCGTCTTGCATACCAAATTGTAATCATTGTATCTATGATGATTAATTTTCCTGCTATGTAAACCTCATCCGCCATATGAATAAATACTCAAGAAAATGTCACAATCGGAAATAGGACATCATCGGTGCAGATCAAACGATTATTCTGGTATTTAAAGATTTTTGAGATAAAAGATATTGATATGTCGTTCGTGAAATAAGACACAGTCAAATTGTATCCGTCAACTATTTTGTAGGTTAACCAGAAAACGTATGTTCAAGGCAGCTATTAAATCAGTATTTCCTAGTGGTAAACTTGAACTCATCCCATTTACGATGGACATTATCACAAGTTGATTAACCGTCATTAAATATCTGTTTCAAATATGACGACGAATATATTACAATTGTCGTTAATATCATAGTTTTTGACTTGTGTGAATATCCCTTTGGTATCTTACACCAGTTGGCCCTGTTAATTTGTGGAAAAGAAAGCCAACGTTTTAGATAGCTTAATTTGTTGTGATACATGATGTGCAGTCTTATTATCGTTAAGAGCTAATCCGCCAGAAAACCATGCAATATTCAGAAAAACGTCCAAATCGACAATCACAACTTGACAAATTTTTATATATCATATCAATCCTTGACATCAAATTAAAAAAATTGGCCACTTAATTTTCGCCAGAATCGTATCTATTTTTAGTAACAGCCTCATTTGCATAATTATGTAAATTCATTATAAAACCAAGGAAAAATCCAACTTTTAATGCCTTTTAAGAACTACCAAAAGCATATTAAATGGGGTAGTTGAGTTTTTAGAGTAATGTCAGGTGGAACCCTTCCATTTTCCTATGTAATGGTCAATACAAAAAAAAATTTAAACGATTTGGCACATTGCCAGGAGTACGGACACAAAGCCGGGTTTTTTCATACCTGAATTTACATGGTTTTCATTTGCTTGTAACTTGCAAGACCCATTCCAGATATGTTTGCAACTTATATCAGTTTGAACTATGGGGTATGGTTTATATCAAAACAAAATATTAAGCTTGGCAAATGACTATTATATGTTAATTTATACCTTGGAAGATTGGTAATTTTAGTCCCCTATTGACAAATTTTGATTTCATTTTAATTGAATTCTAAACACAATTGGAAATAAAATGGCACATTTAATCATTTGGAAAAGTCAAATAAAGTAAATAAAACATGAAATAAGAAGTGTTTGTACCGCAAGTGCAAAAGTCACTAAATTGTCTGGAACTAGTGAGTCATCTTTTATGCTTTTCCGTGGACTTATCTCCCTTGGGTAAAATCTCCACTCCAAAATGTCAGCTTCCAGTGATGGTTTGACAGACGACATTTACAGTGAAGTTTGTGACTTTTCCTATCTTGGTGGAGGATGTGGGATATCCCATCACTATTCATCTACACCTAATACACTTTTTAAAGTATATGAATGCACCAAACCTACTACTATTCATCTCAAACGTCTGAATAGTAGTGCGATGATTGTAACGTGTGGTTACACCTAAAATGTATAGACCTACCCCTAAACGAATATGAACTACTTGGAAGTACAACTGACAGCTGGTTCTGTAAAATATGTTATCTACCAGATTTTAGCGATTCTTATTTTATTGATTTTAACGAGGAATCAAACGCACCAAATGACAGTCTATCGTCTAACTCTACTTCCGGTGTAAACAAACTTTTTTTTCAAGACTTGAGAGAGACCAGACGTCTGCATCCAAAGAACTTTATTGCGGCATATGTTAATATTAACAGTCTCAGATACAAATTTGATGAGGTAAAAGATCTACTCACAATAATATAGTTGACTTACTAATGATTGCCAAATCAAAATTGGACAATACCTTTCAAGACAACCTATTTCAAGTTGAAGGTTATAAATTACAAAGGCGTGACAGAAATCAGTACGGGGGTGGCTTACTTACCCTGATTAAATCAGACTTTCCATCAAGTAGAAAACAATGTTTCAAAATCTGATATACTTGAAAATATTTGCTATGAAATTTATATAAATGATGCCAAATGGCTTATTATGGGAGCATACAAGCCTCCGTCCATGAAAAATGATGACTTTATTGAAAATTTTACAAAATCACTAGATAAATGTTTTGTGTCATATGACAATATTATTATTTTTGGTGACCTAAATTTTGACATGTTGTCTGCTGAAAAATCTCAAACTCTACATGATATATGTGATATTTTCAACTTGTCCCAACTGGTTAAAGGCCCAACATGTTTTAAAAAGGGATGTAATCCATCCCTTGTAGATGTTATTATTACAAATAAAAAGAATTTGTGTTTTAAAACAATAAATAGTCCAAATGGTGTTAGTGACTGTCATAATATTATTTCAACAGTTGTGAAAGGAAATTTACCTGCACAAAAACGCAGGGATGTAACATATAGAAGTTACAAAACTTTTGATATTGATGAATTTACAAATGATTTACAGAAAATAAAGATTTCAGAAAATTGTAATGAAAAAGATTTGAATAGAATATATGATGATTATGAAGAAGATTTTAAAAACATATTAAATAAACATGCACCTGTAAAATCTAGGGGTCAAAGAAATAAACCACTTCCATGTATGAATAAAGAACTGAGAGGGGCCATATATAGAAAACAAATGCTTTATTCACAATATACTAAAAACCGGAGTGACAAAAATTGGGAGAAATTTAGAAAACAAAGAAATTTGGTAACAAAGATAAAGAGAAAATCAATAAAAGTATACTTTTTAGAACGTTGCTCCGGTGGGTCAAAATCTTGCGATTTTTGGAAAACAGTCAAACCATTTTTCTCAAAAAAGGGGAACTGTGGAGAGCAAAAAATTTTATTATGTGAAAATGACAAAATTGTAAATTGTTCAAATGAAGTTTCAAATGTTTTTAATAATTTTTTCTCCACAGTAGCAGACAAAATTGGAGTGATTTTGAATTTAAAAAAGTATCAAATGAAAATGTTGAAAAAATTTTGAATAAAATAAACATAAAGAAGGCTACAGGAGCTGATGGTATTCCAGCAAAAATAGTGAAAAATTGTAAATCTTATATTGCACCACAGCTGACAACTCTTGTAAATTTGTCAATTGATAATAATTGTTCCCCGATAAACTTAAAGAAGCCCAAGTGACCCCCCTTCATAAAAAAAGTGACCCATTATTAAAAACAAATTATAGACCAGTTAGTGTCTTACCCATATTTTCTAAAATCTTTGAAAAAATATATGAAATTCAATTAACTGATTATTTTGATAAAATATTTAATCCATTTTTGTGTGCATTTAGACGTGGACATGGATGTCAGACCACACTTCTCAGAGTGTTAGAAGACTGGCGAGAAGCTCTTGATAAAAACCAGTACATTGCAGCAGTATTAATGGATCTTTCTAAGGCTTTTGACTGCCTGCCTCACAATATTATGCTAGATAAATTATCAGCATATGGTTTAACCCCCAATGCAGTTGCTCTTTTAAAGTCCTATTTATCTAATCGAAAACAGCAAATTAAAGTCAACAATGTTCTGAGTGGTTGGGCTGACATCCATAAAGGCGTACCACAGGGTTCGATACTAGGGCCATTGTTGTTTCATATATTTATAAATGATATTTTTCTTTTTGTTAAAAATGGTAGTTTATATAACTATGCAGATGACAATACTTTATCTTTTTGTACTCCAGATTTCGATTTATTAATTTCAACTTTGGAATCTGATTCAAAAATACTTATTGAGTGGTTCAGGGTAAATAAAATGCAAGCAAATCCTGACAAATTTCAAGTTTTGGCTGTTGGCAAAAAGACCTTTGAAAAGAACCAATCTATACATATTCAAAATTCGAACCTCACATGTGAAAAAACAGTAAAATTATTAGGCATTGAAATAGACTACCAGCTAAATTTTGATGTTCATGTCAGCTCAATCTGTAGGAAGGCATCACAGCAATTAAATGTTTTAAAACGTTTAGGCTCATTTTTGGATAGACTTAGTAAACTTACTATATTTCATACTTTTATTCTTAGTAATTTTAATTTTTGCCCTTTGGCATGGCATTTTTGCACTGAGAAAAATTCCAAAAAACTAGAAAAGGTGCAGGAAAGAGCACTCCGTTTTGTTTATGAGGATTTTACCAGCTCCTACGAGGACCTCTTACTTAAAGCTAAGGTGCCTTCCTTGCAGATCAGACGGATAAGAGCAATGGCTCTAGAAACTTTTAAAATTATAAACAACATCGCTCCTGTGTGCTTACAAAATTTGGTGAATGTCAAAAAATCTAAATATTCTTTCAGGTATGTAAATATTCTTGAAATTCCACAGGTACATTTTTTTTAAAGTCAACCCGTTACGGTAAAAAATCGTTCAAATTTGCTGCTGCCACTTTATGGAACAGTCTTCCAAACCATTTCAGGACTGAAAACAGTTTTTCACATTTTAAAAGTCTTGTTCAGTCCTGGAACGGTTTGAAATGTCACTGTTCTGCTTGCAGATAATTCTTAAACTGTTTTATTATTTATGCTGCTTTTGGTTGCTCTGGTCAAGCATGTTTTTACTTCATTCTAAATTTGTTGATTATTTTTATTGCATGCTATGTATGTGAGATTCAACTTTGTATTACAGGTTGTTTTATATGTCAAAATGCACTGTTTTTATGTTATTTATATGTTTTTATATTCGGTCAAAAGCTCCTTAGAGCTTGTGTTGCTTATTTGTACTCATGCCGAATCAAAATAAAGTTTTCTTATCTTATCTTATCTTAGAGCTGTGATTTTCCAGAAGGGCTACTTATCCTGTATAGGACTGGTATTTTTTCAATTGATGCAACAACAACTCAGCTTAGAATATGTCCTAAGCACAGGGACTTCTATGGTATCCATTGGAAAAATAAGAGTGCCCGATGTCAACATCCAGACCACCCCTCTTCCAGCAAAGCCAAGGCTGACCGAGGATCTTCACCTTTGTTGTGCAAGCAGAACTGGCTGTATACTCGACAAATTATTCCCGTAGGAACAGGTACAAATCTGACAGGCAATATTTATTTATTTTCTCATAGTCTGTAAGTCAATCTGAAATTAGGGGACCAATATTTTATACCTAGTTTAAAATATCACTTTGAAATAATTTCATCTGTCTTGGTCAGTGTAGGCAGAAAGGGGACAACCATTTGATTCCGAAAAAGGGAAGGGGGATTAGAATAGTCAAAATATTTATCATGGTTATATATCACACCAGCTATGCACAGAAAACTCATTTTCAAGCTTAACAAGGTTACAACTAGTACTGTAAACCATACAGCCTTCAACAATGAGCACAGCCCATACAGCATAGTCAGCTATTACCTCATTTCAACATACATGATGTACTGTACTGATATCCTAGATATAGGAGGATGTGGTGTGAGTGCCAATGAGACAACTCTACATCCAAATAACAATTTAAAAAAAGTAAACCATTATAGATCAATGTACTGCCTTCAACACGGATCCTTGGTTCACACCGAACAACAAGCTATAAAGGGCCCCAAAATTACTAGTGTAAAACCATTCAAACATGAAAACCAATGGTCTAATCTATATAAACAAACAAGTTAGAGAAAATACCCTACATTTCCTGCTTCGTTGACTTTGCTTTGACTTATGTCTTATACATGTATATTTCATTTCATAAACAAGGGACACAGATTTTTTTTCTTTCATAGTTATACATATTTTGTTTGTAGGACTTTGCAAGCAATGCTCAATAAAGATGAAGAATTTTGTTAAAAGTGACAAGACACAGGTCAAACTAAATATAGAAGAAGATGTTGGTAAGATATATTTTAAACTTTCTAATTTAACGGTTCGTTACATATATGATAACCA
Source organism: Mytilus edulis (assembly GCA_019925275.1). Lineage (NCBI taxonomy): Eukaryota > Metazoa > Mollusca > Bivalvia > Mytilida > Mytilidae > Mytilus > Mytilus edulis. The sequence goes on from CM034351.1 coordinate 75,896,529, forward strand.
TGATAACCATACAAGTAAATGAAATAACTTACATTAAATTACCTGATTACATGTACAAAAATGTATGTACATTGGATTCTAAGGAATAAATGTCATTAGCGCATACTTACAAATTTCTTCCGATCAAATTGCTTGAATTTGTCTTTTTATTTTCATAGTACATACTTTTTCTGTTACTTATATACTTTTTCTGTGTACTAAGTAACTACGCATCAATGACCACAAGGGTAAGATTTCATTTTATCGTAATCAAGATATTGAAATAAAAATTGCTACTGACTATTTTGAAGAAAAAGTTGTGTTCCAAATTAAACTAAATAGTTTGTAATTAGTTTTCAAATTATTTTTTGAACATTTTAATTTAATCTTTGGATTTAAAAATATTTTTGACGATTATAAAATTCTTTCATTTATATAAAGCGTAACAAATATGACACTTTATACCTTGATTAGAGAACAATGCCATCTAAAATTGTAATCATTTATTTTCCTTGCAATTTCTGTGTACCCAAAAAAAGAGTGAACCATGAAACCTTGTGAAAGGAAGTTAAAGCAATTTGATCTATTTTGTCAAGAATTGATTAATTTTTGGTTACTTAATGACCAGTGACAGATATTTCATGCATTTAAACTAATATTTCATGCATGTAAACTATCAACTAAACCACCTATGGGCACATACCAGGGGCAGATCCATCTATTTTTAAAAGAGGTTCCATCCGAAGATAAAGGGGGAGGGGTCCAACTGTATGTCCCCATTCAAAAATATTGATCATGCCAAAATTACAAAGCCAATATTAAACCAAATTTAGGCTTAAACCTAATTTGTGGTACTTTAGTTGGCAGCTCCAATACATGCCCAAAATTTGAAAGGTTTTACTGCCTGCTGGAAATATATATCAAGTATCATATTTTATTCCCCAGCCAATGAGAAATTTTAAAATTTGTTAGATGGCTACTAATAGACTCAGGGTTGGCAAAAACCCGGGTTTTATGAGTATTGCCCAGCCCAGTGGGAAATACTGGGAAAACCCGGGTTTTACTGGGTTTTAGTGGGTAATACTGGGCAATACTGGGTAATATAAAATATTTGTCTGAATTTTAAAGAGGATTCAGTGATAAACACAAATGCAATACATTTAATAAGATATTTATACCCTATTTTGTTTGTTTAGCATTTGTCTAGATTGGCAAACTGTAAATAGAAAGCAAATGAATAATTTTTTTTTCAAATGAATATAGCTCCTATTAAGAATTAACAATTACATGTATTAAAGAAACATCACATTTAAATAATGTATATGTACTGTCACTAATTAATAAGTAATTATTCAGATTAGAACACAGATTTGTTTATGTAACAATAATCAGTCCTTTCAATTTTATAAGTGTTAATGGCATGACCCTGTCATCTGCCTGTAGGGTGTTTATTTAGCAATATGAATGTATAACAATTAAAATTAACAATTCAACTTAAACACTGCAATAAAATGCATTTTTCAAAGTTTGGATTATTGAAACAATACTTGGTAATTTGAAAAAAAGGTATCTTTAAATGTGCAAATCTTGTATTCTGCCTACATATAAAATTAATAGAGAAGAGAATGAAATTGAATTTTCTAGAAATTACTGTCAATGGTTATCTGTATAAAAAGTATATATTTAGCTGTTATACTATGAAACTATAACAAGTCTTTACTATTTTGTGTTAAAATAAGCTTAAAAAATCATATTGCCCAGTAATGCCCACTAATACCCATTTCTGGGAGTATTGCCCAGCCCGGGAAAACCCGGGTTTTCCCGCCCGGGAATTCCCGGGTGGGTAATACTTTGCCAACCCTGAATAGACTTATAAAGGAAAAATATAGGGATGAATATTTTCACACTTTTGTATAAATTTGAATTTTTCAGAATTGTTTGAGAGATTGTGTGGGCACATTTCAAGTATCCATGAAGATAAGGAAGATACAGATTTAGGTAAACTATATTTTAAGTTGAAAGGGTGTTTTCTAAAAATGACTTCCACATGTTAAACTGAACTTAGTGCAGAGGTGGATTTTAGATGGAAAGGGGGGGGGGGGGGGGGGGGGGACAGGCCCCTGGTCCCCCCCCTTTTGAGAAAAAAATTTGGTTGATTATATAGGGAATCACTGAATCATGATGGAAGCGGGCCCCATCTTAGGCACCCAGTGGGCCCCCACTTATGAAAATTTCTTCATCAGCCGCTGTAGTGTAAAAAGGACAGTATAAACTATCTTTTCAAAATGACTGTCACTGCTTCCAAGTCACTACTAAATGATGATGGCATGACAGAGTTCATCATTCTTTTTATCACATTAACAAATTGAACAGTAATGTATGCAGTATTTCAAGCACAAACAATCAAAAAGTTCAAGAACAAGAGGAATCCTGAAACAAAGTCACACACACATAATGACAACTCAAGAAATACTGATGACTCAAAATAAAGATAAATAAGAAAGGCAGGCTAATGAAACAATTATTGATTTTTTCAATCCTTCCAAATTTGATTATAAGTGGAATGCTATGAAATAATACCACATGAATGACAAGGTTCTATAATAGAAAAAGAAGGTTTGGGTTATGGCCCCTACAGTTTAAAACTAGGGCAAATAAAATCTTCTTATACTTTAGAAACAGCCAATTTCTTGACAAGTTTTAATCAGTTTTAATTTGATGTCTTAAATTCTTATACGACCGCAAAAATTTTAATTTTTTGTCGTATATTGCTATCACGTTGGCGTCGTCGTCTGCGTCGTCGTCGTCCGAATACTTTTAGTTTTCGCACTCTAACTTTAGTAAAAGTGAATAGAAATCTATGAAATTTTAACACAAGGTTTATGACCACAAAAGGAAGGTTGGGATTGATTTTGGGAGTTTTGATCCAAACATTTTAGGAATTAGGGGCCAAAAAGGGCCCAAATAAGCATTTTCTTGGTTTTCGCACAATAACTTAAGTTTAAGTAAATAGAAATCTATGAAATTTTGACACAAGGTTTATGACCACAAAAGGAAGGTTGGTATTGATTTGGGGAGTTGAGATCCCAACAGTTTAGGAATTTGGGGATCAAAAAGGGGCCCAAATAAGCATTTTTCTTGGTTTTCACATTATAACTTTAGTATAAGTGAATAGAAATCTATGAAATTTAAACACAAGGTTTATGACCATAAAAGGAAGGTTGGTATTGATTTTGGGAGTTTTGGTCCCAACAGTTTAGGAATTTGGGGCCCAAAGGGTCCAAAATTAAACTTTGTTTGATTTCATCAAAAATTGAATTATTGGGGTTCTTTGATATGCCGAATCTAACTGTGTATGTAGATTCTTAATTTTTGGTCCCGTTTTCAAATTGGTTTACATTAAGGTCCAAAGGGTCCACACTTAAACTTTGTTTGATTTTGACAAAAATTGAATCCTTGGGGTTCTTTGATATGCTGAATCTAAAAATGTACTTAAATTTTTAATTATTGGCCCAGTTTTCAAGTTGGTCCAAATCGGGGTCCAAAATTAAACTTTGTTTGATTTCATAAAAAATTGAATAAATGGGGTTCTTTGATATGCCAAATCTAACTGTGTATGTAGATTCTTAATTTTTGGTCCCATTTTCAAATTGGTTTACATTAAGGTCCAAAGGGTCCAAACTTAAACTTTGTTTGATTTTGACAAAAATTGAATCCTTGGGGTTCTTTGATATGCTGAATCTAAAAATGTACTTAGATTTTTAATTATTGGCCCAGTTTTCAAGTTGGTCTAAATCGGGGTCCAAAATTAAACTTTGTTTGATTTCATCAAAAATTGAATAAACGGGGTTCTTTGATATGCCAAATCTAACTGTGTATGTAGATTCTTGATTTTTGGTCCAGTTTTCAAATTGGTCTACATTAAGGTCCAAAGGGTCCAAAATCATAATGTGACATAAACCTATCATAAATGTGGATTTTATAGCTGTATCAAACTTAAAAGTTGTGTCCATACTTGTCCCATCTGTTCAGGGTTCCACATCTGCGGTCATATAATGCTGCGCCCTGCGAAGCAACTGGTTGTTTTTTAATCTGCTAAATCTAAGATTTTAGATTCAGATTTAAATTTAGATATTGTCCTCATTTTGAATTTGTCCACAATCTTGACATGATGCAAAATGGTCCAAAATTTAATTTTGTGATGTATGATTTCAACAAAAATTTAATTCTTGATGTATAATGTACAGAATATAAAGGATTATTTCAGTTATTGATCTTTTTGACATTGGTCCTGTTTTCAAATTGGTCCATATTTCAAAGTTCTCTAAGTTGGTTTAATTTCCATGAGGTACAAAATGGCAAACATATAGGTATGATTTAATTTGGAAATTAGTATGGCGTTCATTATCACTGGACTAGTATATATTTGTTTAGGGGCCAGCTGAAGGACGCCTCCGGGTGCGGGAATTTCTCGCTACATTGAAGACCTGTTGGTGACCCTCTGCTGTTGTTTTTTATTTGGTCGGGTTGTTGTCTCTTTGACACATTCCCCATTTCCATTCTCAATTTTATGAAATAACGTACATGTTAATCTTCCATGAAATAAGAAATGGTATACAAGCTGATATGTCATAAGGTATGAATTGGTCTAGGAACGATTTTTACCAAAAAAAAGAAAAATGTAACCTAACAACGTTTCAACCTATATTTTGACTTCCCCACTTTTTAAGCTTTGGTCAGGAGACTTAAATAACTGCAACAGCTTACACTAAAAAAAATATTTCATATCAGTCATGCGTGTATGCTTGTACATATAATATAATAAAAAAGAAAATATGGAATAATTGTCAATAAGACAAGTCTCCACCATATACCAAATGATATGGTAGTAAAGCTAGTGGCTACCATGCAGTCTTCAACAATGAGGTAGACTATACCCCATAGTCAGCTATAAAAGGTTTTAATATAAAGATTTAAAACAATTAAACTCATGTCTGGTGTATATTATTTAAGGAATGACTGTAATATTTTTTCTGTATATGAAGAAATAACATTAAAAATTTGGTGCACACTGAATAACGCGTGTAGTGGGTTATTTAACAGTGTACACCACATTTTTTATGTTACTTCGAATAGACAGAAAAATTATTACAGTCATTTATGATTTAATTCTAAATTCCATTTTAAACCGTAGAAAAACATGAAAAAACGTTGATGACGTCATGGTCACATGACTTAATTATGTCTATGGCATGTATGGGCTCCTAACAAAATAACGTCAGCCAATCAGAAGAAGCGTTACATCCAAAATTAAATTATATAAATATGTTTTGTTTTTTACAGATCTAGACTCACAGTTATCTTTTTTGTCGACAACAACATTAACTGAGCTTTCACAGCAGTCGACATCCGATTGGGAGGCTGATAATGCTTCTGGAAGAGACAAATTCAACAGGGCCATGAATATTCTCGGCAATGGAAAGTTTCCCACTTTAAAACACCAATTAAAGCTTCCTTGGGATGATGTCTCAAAAAGTACAAAGGCAATGTATTTGAAGTTTACCTCTGATGTTGTTAATTTGATCATTCAATATATTGCACCTGGGCAAGAAAACAAAATTATGGCAGACTTAAGTGAGAAATATATGTATCTCAATGATGACAATCAGACAACACATGATGATATGACCAAAGCACTCATACAAGCATATTTGGACCAAAATAACAGTCAAACTCAAATTCAAATTCTTTCCTTGTTTGTTCAAAAATTTACCAAACAGAAGCTAATTGAATTAATTCCAGGACTTACTATGTCAAAAATTGACAGAGCTAGGAAACATGCTAATTTGGAAAAACCTGGACAAATGATAAATTCTCCTAGGATATACAGAATGCGATTAAGTCATCCTCAACTCATGCATTTCATTGAGTTTATTTCTAGCCCATCTTACCATCAAGCAGTTGGATATGGATCAAAAACTCTTCAGCTTTCATCTGGTGTTGAAATGAAAATTCCGAAGGTAGTTCGAAGCATTATTTCATCAAGACTCATAAAGACATACATGGCTTACTGTAAAGACCAAGATTATGATACATTTTCAAGATCAACATTATATAACATTCTTAATGTCTGTATTGCATCTCAGAAAAAAAATCTACATGGCTTAGACAACACCACAGCTGATGGTATGAAAGCAATGGACACATTGACTGATATTATCAACAAATTACAGTTGTTTGGACTAGAAGAGGAAAAAGTGGAAAAACTTAAAAATATCTTTGCAAGTGCCAACCAACATTTAAAATTTGAAATAAAGGGTCATCTAGCCACATCTTCAACTTGTTTAGATCACTGTACCACATTTAGCCTCAGTGACTCAAAATCCACTCAATTTCGTTCAACTTGTGCTCATGAACATTCAGAAGGTTGTACCAAGTGCAGTATTATAGATAAGTCACTACTAGAATTATCAAATACATTTCAAACCATGAATTCCATCCCGGCAGAAATAGTAGATGAAATAGATCATGACTTATCACGAGCACAAGAGCAGATAATGACATGGAAGGCACATTGTGTCAGGACAGTTCACCAAGATCAAGCTAAACAAACAGTGCTTGGTAATTTAAAACCTCATCAGGCCCTTATTGTAATGGACTGGGCTATCAACAGGGTTGGCAAAGTATTACCCGCCCGGGAAAACCCAGGCGGGAATTCCCGGGTTTTCCCGGGCTGGGCAATACTCCCAGAATTGGGTAATACTGGGTTATACTGGGCAATAAGACTTTTTAAGCTTATTTTAACACAAAATAGTAAAGTCTTGTTGTAGTTTCATAGTATTATAGCTAAATATATAGATTTTATACAGATAACCATTAAGAGTCATGTTTCTAGATGATTGAAAATTCAATTTCATTCTTTTCTCCATTACTTCTATGAAGGCAGAATACAAAATTTGAATATTTTAGGATTATTAATACCTTGTTAATTTCCATGTATTGTTTCAACTATCCAAACTTTAAAATAAATGCATTTTATAGCAGTGTTTATGTGAATTATAAATTTAAATGTCTATGCAATCATATTGCTAAATAAACACCCTACAGGGTCAAGTCATTAACCCTTATAGAAATGAAAAGGCTGAATATTGTTATATAAACATATCAATGTCCTAATCTGAATAATTACTTATTAATTAGTCATTGTTAGTGATGTACATATAAATTATACGAAAGTAATTTTTCTTACATTTTCTTGTTAATTCTTAATGTAAGATACAATTGAAAAATGAATTCTTTGAATTTATGTTAACAGTTTGACCAATCTAGACGAGAGGGTGATTTAATAGACTTTCAGAAGAGAATTATTGATAAAGGCCTTTTCCGTTAATATTTGTGTAATGTGTGCCTACATGTTTACTTGTCTCATAGTTGCAAGAATAGTACTTTTTCAAATGTATATACACTTGTATTATCACTCTCAAACAAGTAAACTAATTTATAAATCAAAATGTGTTTATAAATATCTTAAATATTGCAATTGAGTTTGATCACTGAATCCTCTTTAAAATTCAGGCCAGTATTTTATATTACCCAGTATTACCCATTAAAACCCAGTAAAACCCGGGTTTTCCCAGTATTTCCCACTGGGCTGGGCAATACTCATAAAACCCGGGTTTTTGCCAACCCTGGCTATGAAGTTTTTACCTGTGAGACACAGAGAAGCCCAAAGTGACTTTTTTGGTAAAAAGGGAGTAAGCTGGCATGTTTCGTCGGTTGTCACACTTGATATTGAGGCTGAACCTGAATTTAAGACGAACTTTAATGTACACACTCTTGTGCACATTCTTGAGTTGGGCAATCAAGGATGGTTTTCTGTAGCTCAGAATTTTCAGAATTGTTTGAGAGATTGTGTGGGCACATTTCAAGTATCCATGAAGATAAGGAAGATACAGATTTAGGTAAACTATATTTTAAGTTGAAAGGGTGTTTTCTAAAAATGACTTCCACATGTTAAACTGAACTTAGTGCAGAGGTGGATTTTAGATGGAAAGGGGGGGGGACAGGCCCCTGGTCCCCCCCCTTTTGAGAAAAAAATTTGGTTGATTATATAGGGAATCACTGAATCATGATGGAAGCGGGCCCCATCTTAGGCACCCAGTGGGCCCCCACTTATGAAAATTTCTTCATCAGCCGCTGTAGTGTAAAAAGGACAGTATAAACTATCTTTTCAAAATGACTGTCACTGCTTCCAAGTCACTACTAAATGATGATGGCATGACAGAGTTCATCATTCTTTTTATCACATTAACAAATTGAACAGTAATGTATGCAGTATTTCAAGCACAAACAATCAAAAAGTTCAAGAACAAGAGGAATCCTGAAACAAAGTCACACACACATAATGACAACTCAAGAAATACTGATGACTCAAAATAAAGATAAATAAGAAAGGCAGGCTAATGAAACAATTATTGATTTTTTCAATCCTTCCAAATTTGATTATAAGTGGAATGCTATGAAATAATACCACATGAATGACAAGGTTCTATAATAGAAAAAGAAGGTTTGGGTTATGGCCCCTACAGTTTAAAACTAGGGCAAATAAAATCTTCTTATACTTTAGAAACAGCCAATTTCTTGACAAGTTTTAATCAGTTTTAATTTGATGTCTTAAATTTTTATACGACCGCAAAAATTTTAATTTTTTGTCGTATATTGCTATCACGTTGGCGTCGTCGTCTGCGTCGTTGTCGTCCGAATACTTTTAGTTTTCGCACTCTAACTTTAGTAAAAGTGAATAGAAATCTATGAAATTTTAACACAAGGTTTATGACCACAAAAGGAAGGTTGGGATTGATTTTGGGAGTTTTGATCCAAACATTTTAGGAATTAGGGGCCAAAAAGGGCCCAAATAAGCATTTTCTTGGTTTTCGCACAATAACTTAAGTTTAAGTAAATAGAAATCTATGAAATTTTGACACAAGGTTTAAGACCACAAAAGGAAGGTTGGTATTGATTTGGGGAGTTGAGATCCCAACAGTTTAGGAATTTGGGGATCAAAAAGGGGCCCAAATAAGCATTTTTCTTGGTTTTCACATTATAACTTTAGTATAAGTGAATAGAAATCTATGAAATTTAAACACAAGGTTTATGACCATAAAAGGAAGGTTGGTATTGATTTTGGGAGTTTTGGTCCCAACAGTTTAGGAATTTGGGGCCCAAAGGGTCCAAAATTAAACTTTGTTTGATTTCATCAAAAATTGAATTATTGGGGTTCTTTGATATGCCGAATCTAACTGTGTATGTAGATTCTTAATTTTTGGTCCCGTTTTCAAATTGGTTTACATTAAGGTCCAAAGGGTCCACACTTAAACTTTGTTTGATTTTGACAAAAATTGAATCCTTGGGGTTCTTTGATATGCTGAATCTAAAAATGTACTTAAATTTTTAATTATTGGCCCAGTTTTCAAGTTGGTCCAAATCGGGGTCCAAAATTAAACTTTGTTTGATTTCATCAAAAATTGAATAAATGGGGTTCTTTGATATGCCAAATCTAACTGTGTATGTAGATTCTTAATTTTTGGTCCCATTTTCAAATTGGTTTACATTAAGGTCCAAAGGGTCCAAACTTAAACTTTGTTTGATTTTGACAAAAATTGAATCCTTGGGGTTCTTTGATATGCTGAATCTAAAAATGTACTTAGATTTTTAATTATTGGCCCAGTTTTCAAGTTGGTCTAAATCGGGGTCCAAAATTAAACTTTGTTTGATTTCATCAAAAATTGAATAAACGGGGTTCTTTGATATGCCAAATCTAACTGTGTATGTAGATTCTTGATTTTTGGTCCAGTTTTCAAATTGGTCTACATTAAGGTCCAAAGGGTCCAAAATCATAATGTGACATAAACCTATCATAAATGTGGATTTTATAGCTGTATCAAACTTAAAAGTTGTGTCCATACTTGTCCCATCTGTTCAGGGTTCTACATCTGCGGTCATATAATGCTGCGCCCTGCGAAGCAACTGGTTGTTTTTTAATCTGCTAAATCTAAGATTTTAGATTCAGATTTAAATTTAGATATTGTCCTCATTTTGAATTTGTCCACAATCTTGACATGATGCAAAATGGTCCAAAATTTAATTTTGTGATGTATGATTTCAACAAAAATTTAATTCTTGATGTATAATGTACAGATATAAAGGATTATTTCAGTTATTGATCTTTTTGACATTGGTCCTGTTTTCAAATTGGTCCATATTTCAAAGTTCTAAGTTGGTTTAATTTCCATGAGGTACAAAATGGCAAACATATAGGTATGATTTAATTTGGAAATTAGTATGGCGTTCATTATCACTGGACTAGTATATATTTGTTTAGGGGCCAGCTGAAGGACGCCTCCGGGTGCGGGAATTTCTCGCTACATTGAAGACCTGTTGGTGACCCTCTGCTGTTGTTTTTTATTTGGTCGGGTTGTTGTCTCTTTGACACATTCCCCATTTCCATTCTCAATTTTATGAAATAACGTACATGTTAATCTTCCATGAAATAAGAAATGGTATACAAGCTGATATGTCATAAGGTATGAATTGGTCTAGGAACGATTTTTACCAAAAAAAAGAAAAATGTAACCTAACAACGTTTCAACCTATATTTTGACTTCCCCACTTTTTAAGCTTTGGTCAGGAGACTTAAATAACTGCAACAGCTTACACTAAAAAAAATATTTCATATCAGTCATGCGTGTATGCTTGTACATATAATATAATAAAAAAGAAAATATGGAATAATTGTCAATAAGACAAGTCTCCACCATATACCAAATGATATGGTAGTAAAGCTAGTGGCTACCATGCAGTCTTCAACAATGAGGTAGACTATACCCCATAGTCGGCTATAAAAGGTTTTAATATAAAGATTTAAAACAATTAAACTCATGTCTGGTGTATATTATTTAAGGAATGACTGTAATATTTTTTCTGTATATGAAGAAATAACATTAAAAATTTGGTGAACACTGAATAACGCGTGTAGTGGGTTATTTAACAGTGTACACCACATTTTTTATGTTACTTCGAATAGACAGAAAAATTATTACAGTCATTTCTTATGATTTAATTCTAAATTCCATTTTAAACCGTAGAAAAACATGAAAAAACGTTGATGACGTCATGGTCACATGACTTAATTATGTCTATGGCATGTATGGGCTCCTAACAAAATAACGTCAGCCAATCAGAAGAAGCGTTACATCCAAAATTAAATTATATAAATATGTTTTGTTTTTTACAGATCTAGACTCACAGTTATCTTTTTTGTCGACAACAACATTAACTGAGCTTTCACAGCAGTCGACATCAGATTGGGAGGCTGATAATGCTTCTGGAAGAGACAAATTCAACAGGGCCATGAATATTCTCGGCAATGGAAAGTTTCCCACTTTAAAACACCAATTAAAGCTTCCTTGGGATGATGTCTCAAAAAGTACAAAGGCAATGTATTTGAAGTTTACCTCTGATGTTGTTAATTTGATCATTCAATATATTGCACCTGGGCAAGAAAACAAAATTATGGCAGACTTAAGTGAGAAATATATGTATCTCAATGATGACAATCAGACAACACATGATGATATGACCAAAGCACTCATACAAGCATATTTGGACCAAAATAACAGTCAAACTCAAATTCAAATTCTTTCCTTGTTTGTTCAAAAATTTACCAAACAGAAGCTAATTGAATTAATTCCAGGACTTACTATGTCAAAAATTGACAGAGCTAGGAAACATGCTAATTTGGAAAAACCTGGACAAATGATAAATTCTCCTAGGATATACAGAATGCGATTAAGTCATCCTCAACTCATGCATTTCATTGAGTTTATTTCTAGCCCATCTTACCATCAAGCAGTTGGATATGGATCAAAAACTCTTCAGCTTTCATCTGGTGTTGAAATGAAAATTCCGAAGGTAGTTCGAAGCATTATTTCATCAAGACTCATAAAGACATACATGGCTTACTGTAAAGACCAAGATTATGATACATTTTCAAGATCAACATTATATAACATTCTTAATGTCTGTATTGCATCTCAGAAAAAAAATCTACATGGCTTAGACAACACCACAGCTGGTATGAAAGCAATGGACACATTGACTGATATTATCAACAAATTACAGTTGTTTGGACTAGAAGAGGAAAAAGTGGAAAAACTTAAAAATATCTTTGCAAGTGCCAACCAACATTTAAAATTTGAAAATAAGGGTCATCTAGCCACATCTTCAACTTGTTTAGATCACTGTACCACATTTAGCCTCAGTGACTCAAAATCCACTCAATTTCGTTCAACTTGTGCTCATGAACATTCAGAAGGTTGTACCAAGTGCAGTATTATAGATAAGTCACTACTAGAATTATCAAATACATTTCAAACCATGAATTCCATCCCGGCAGAAATAGTAGATGAAATAGATCATGACTTATCACGAGCACAAGAGCAGATAATGACATGGAAGGCACATTGTGTCAGGACAGTTCACCAAGATCAAGCTAAACAAACAGTGCTTGGTAATTTAAAAACTCATCAGGCCCTTATTGTAATGGACTGGGCTATGAACAGGGTTGGCAAAGTATTACCCGCCCGGGAAAACCCAGGCGGGAATTCCCGGGTTTTCCCGGGCTGGGCAATACTCCCAGAATTGGGTAATACTGGGTTATACTGGGCAATAAGACTTTTTAAGCTTATTTTAACACAAAATAGTAAAGTCTTGTTGTAGTTTCATAGTATTATAGCTAAATATATAGATTTTATACAGATAACCATTAAGAGTCATGTTTCTAGATGATTGAAAATTCAATTTCATTCTTTTCTCCATTACTTCTATGAAGGCAGAATACAAAATTTGAATGTTTTAGGATTATTAATACCTTGTTAATTTCCATGTATTGTTTCAACTATCCAAACTTTAAAATAAATGCATTTTATAGCAGTGTTTATGTGAATTATAAATTTAAATGTCTATGCAATCATATTGCTAAATAAACACCCTACAGGGTCAAGTCATTAACCCTTATAGAAATGAAAAGGCTGAATATTGTTATATAAACATATCAATGTCCTAATCTGAATAATTACTTATTAATTAGTCATTGTTAGTGATGTACATATAAATTATACGAAAGTAATTTTTCTTACATTTTCTTGTTAATTCTTAATGTAAGATACAATTGAAAAATGAATTCTTTGAATTTATGTTAACAGTTTGACCAATCTAGACGAGAGGGTGATTTAAAAGACTTTCAGAAGAGAATTATTGATAAAGGCCTTTTCCGTTAATATTTGTGTAATGTGTGCCTACATGTTTACTTGTCTCATAGTTGCAAGAATAGTACTTTTTCAAATGTATATACACTTGTATTATCACTCTCAAACAAGTAAACTAATTTATAAATCAAAATGTGTTTATAAATATCTTAAATATTGCAATTGAGTTTGATCACTGAATCCTCTTTAAAATTCAGGCCAGTATTTTATATTACCCAGTATTACCCATTAAAACCCAGTAAAACCCGGGTTTTCCCAGTATTTCCCACTGGGCTGGGCAATACTCATAAAACCCGGGTTTTTGCCAACCCTGGCTATGAAGTTTTTACCTGTGAGACACAGAGAAGCCCAAAGTGACTTTTTTGGTAAAAAGGGAGTAAGCTGGCATGTTTCGTCGGTTGTCACACTTGATATTGAGGCTGAACCTGAATTTAAGACGAACTTTAATGTACACACTCTTGTGCACATTCTTGAGTTGGGCAATCAAGGATGGTTTTCTGTAGCTCACATAATAACTGACCTGCTACAGAAATTACCACTTATATTACCTTTGGTAACTGAAATCTTTCTAAAGAGCGACAACGCTGGATGTTACCATTGTGTGCCATTGATTTCTTACATCCAAAATATCAATGTAAATGGAGGCTTGCCAGTTAAAATTCTGCAATACAACTTTAGTGAAGCACAGTCTGGCAAAGATATATGTGATGCCAAAACATCTCACTGCAAGATGCATATATTGAGGTATGTTTGTAATATCTTGTTAAAATATCTTCTATAATCATGATAATCATGGCAATACTGTAATTTTATGATATTTTTAGAACAATTTTGTATTCATATGATTATGAATACTGCAATTGTTTTAGAAAACATGGAGAAAAGACTTCCCTTTTTTTATTATAATGATTAAATGACTTAAGACAATCCTGTCAAAATTATAAAATAATCATTCATTAGAGATGTAAGAAGATGTGGTATGAGTGCCAATGAGATAAATCTCCAGCCAAGTCACAATTAGTAAAAGTAAACTGTCATATGTCATTGTATGTCATAGTACGGTCTTAAACACAGAGCCTTGGCTCACACCAAACAGCAAGCTATAACAATGTATAAAGGGCCTTAAAAATTACTAGTTTAAAACCATTCAAACGGAGAAACCAAGAATCTAATCTATATAATTAGAAACAAGAAGCACTTATGAACTACATCAACACATGACAACTGCTGATTCAGAATATATATATATGCACTATTTTTGTTTTATGAAGTTACCGTACTCGCTTAAATCATTTGTTAATCTCTGGAAAATACATTAGTTATATAATCATGTTAATATTTATAACACTCTTACATGTCTTAGGAGATATATATTCCAATTTTTCAATACACATTTGTTAAAGGTCCTATTAATATTTTACAGGTCAGCCAACAAACTTCTTTTATTTTTCCTCACCAACAAAGTTCTGGCTCACTAAAAAAGAGCCTTGCTCATACAATGAATGCATATTTTTTGTTTTTTAGGTACTCTGGTGAGGGACATGATGTTTTGTCTGCAGAAGATATGTCAACTGCCTTAAACTCAAATGGAGGTGTTAAAGGGGTTTTCAATGCTGTGGTTGCAATTGATCAGAATCATCAGACCAAGACAAAAACCAAAATACCCAACATTAGTGCAATGAATAATTTTGAGTTCTACAGTGAAGGTGTTAAAGTGAGGCGTGCCTATGGAATAGGAAATGGCAATTTCATACCAAACCTTCAGTTTAAGGACAACAAACTCATGGAAGGTTTTCAGGTAAACTTAGTGAATTTATGAAGAAACATGTGATAAATGTC
Organism: Mytilus edulis; assembly: GCA_019925275.1. Taxonomy (NCBI): domain Eukaryota; kingdom Metazoa; phylum Mollusca; class Bivalvia; order Mytilida; family Mytilidae; genus Mytilus; species Mytilus edulis. The sequence continues at coordinate 75,911,672 of CM034351.1, forward strand.
CATGATATAAGTACCAAGTACATTTTTAAATTGAGAAATCGATCTGATAACTTTAGAAATAAGAGGATTGGGTTATATTATACAACAATTAACCAGATACCAAGTGAATTAAAAGTTAGTAACTACATCATATAGGTCATCATACAATCTTCAACAATGAGTAAAGACCATACAACATTAGTGAGCGATAAAATCTCCAATTGACAAATCTAAAATTAGCAGCCTTAAACTAAAGATCCAAATCAAATTTTATTTATACAAAAAAGGCACACATGGAATGTGGCAGTGGCTAGACCAGTCAATAAAAATAAACTATGCAGTCAGTGAAAAGTAATAATCTGATCTCATTGATCATGTTGATCCAAAGCAAATTTAAACCCTAGCAAAAAAACAAAAGTCACATGTTACAGATCTGATAGTTCTCTGAGTTAATATAAGTTCATTTTTTAACTATTACACAAACAATGTGTTTAAGACTACGTACAAAAATATTCATGATATAAATGATATAAATACAAAAAAGATAGATGTTTATGCCTCTGTCGTAGTGGAGGGGTCATTACTTTTCAGCAATGTCTGTCTATACCTTCATACACCTGTAGGCCAAAATGTCATTTTCTGTTCTCTAACTTGAGTTAACCTAATGTTTTGAAACTTATATACAATGTTTATTACAACAAAACGCAGATCAAGTATGAATTTTGGTGACATCACTTTTAACATTCTAGAGTAATGCACCTTTACAAAACAAAATTAGCTGAGTTTACATTTCTGTTCTCTAACTTAAGTTTGTCTCAACCAAATGTTATGAAACTTATGCTCGTAGCTTATAAGTACCAATTTGGATAGGCACTGTTTCTCTTCTTCATTTATCATTTTTATGTCCCATTGTGAACACACATGTTGAATATATATTGCTGCAGAATAATAAAATTGAGAATGGAAATGGGGAATGTGTCAAAGAGACAACAACCCGACCAAATAAAAAAACAACAGCAGAAGGTCACCAACAGGTCTTCAATGTAGCGAGAAATTCCCGACCTGGAGGCGTCCTTCAGCTGGCCCCTCAACAAATATATACTAGTTCAGTGGAAATATATTTTTTACATAATTTAACTTTTTTTGCAGGTAATTATTCCATTTTCAAATTTTGTTGCGGACCATCATGGGAGAGTTGTACTTGCAAGGAATAATATTGATGTTGAACATGAAAATATGGGCAATGATAATGACACTGAAAATAATGGTAATGAGAATGTCACTGAAACTGTGGAGAATGAGATGGAAGAAGATGTGAGTAATGATGGTTTATTTGCGTGTCCAGATCAAAGTTGCACCAAGGTGTTTACAAAACCTCATTTCCTAGAAGCACATATAGTAATTGGAAATCATGTGTATTCAACTAGTGAGAATAGTTACGATTCTGTCAAATTGATTTGGGCACAACAATGTGAGGCAGTTGATAGAGAACACAAAGTTCTCATACAATCGGTTTCTTCAATCAATATGAATGTCAATGAAGGATGGGCTCTGAAACTGAACAAACCTTTTAAAAGATTCACCAAAAAGGTAAAAGACTTCCTCTTTGATATATATGTAAAGTGTGGAAGTTCAGGGAGAAGACCAAATTTTGATACATTAGCAACTGAACTCAAGACAACAAGACATGAGAATGATGGCACCAAAATGTTCACACGGGAAGAATGGCTATCATCATCACAAATACGCAGTCTTTTTGCTAATTTTGTCAGGCTTGGTGCTGAAACTTCTTTAAAATCAGAAGATACTGCTGTTATAGAAAATGTTTTAGAGAAAATCGATTCACTTGAATATCACAACAATATGACAGAATTGGCAACCGATGTTGTGCATCAGTTTCTGTAGATGTACATGTGTGCATGTTCATAATGCTCTATTTGGTGTATTGTATTTTGTTGAATAACTGTGTAATATTTCATTTCATAGATACTGATATTGCAACTGTTTGCATGTTCTGACATACGATTTGGTATGCTTGATTTCATAAAAAAAAAAGACATTTCTTTCAACAAATTTCAAAATGACTGCCTTAATATGTAAGTCATGTAAGTGGTACATTTATGTGGAGAAAAATGTTTTGCTCTTTATGTTCTCCAAGATTTTTTTTAAAAAGTGATATGAAATATCCGTTTTACTATCATAACTTTTGAAGCAATGCATGCAGATATACTGAACTAAGTTCTTTATCCATGTTTATTTTTATGTTTATTACAGTTTTTAACAGATAATTGACAAATGATATTTCAATAAGTGAATAGATAAAGCCACAATCATTTTTTTCTTTTAATTTTCCATGGATTCCCAGTTATGAATTAAAGTTTTCCCTCACAGTTGTTGAATGATTAAATGTTTTGAATTGTGCTTTTTAAGAACAAGTAATTACTTTTTAACCTTCCTCAGTATGCACATTTGTTTACATCATGGTTTTCCCCTTTCACTTTCACTGTGTAGGCGCCAAAGGTCTAACAAGAGGTCATTGTTAAGGTCAATGCATATAGGAAGACATAATAGAAGCTCAACTATGAAGATTTTAATTGATATTATAAAGAATGTTCTTTTACTAGAATGTAAACCTACTCTTGATGTTATTGTATAGTAAAATATAACCATTGAAGCATAAAAAACATTTTTTTTTATTTTGAATTACAGTTATCATAACAATTTAAACTTTTCATTCAAAATTCTTTATAAATATTGCACCAGTATCGTAGACTTAGAAATTTGTTAATGTATGATTTTAGGAGAATGTTTTGTATATGTCATGAAATAAAAAGGCATTGAGTTAGGGTATTTTACTTATTCGAGCCATGGCTGCTTTAAAATAGAGTATAAGGATGATTTTCAGTGAAAAGAAAAAATAGGATAAGAATTATAATAAGGTGTTATAAAGCATGTTTTATGTGATGGAAATATGCAGTGTCTGTGAATATAAATGTTGTATGCAATATGTGTAATGTAACATATGAAGTGATTTACTTGTCTTTCATGTATTTTTTGGGGATGTTTTCAAACATACATTTTCATCCTAAGTGTGTATTGACATCATTGCAAGAAACATAGATATCAGTATTTGGCCAAACTTTCCATGTTAGCGTACTAAGTGTCTGTCAAAATTATCTCTGTATTATAATGATGCTGTTTTTAGTCTTTTTTTATCATTATCTTAATAACAAAAGAAGAAGGGTCCTACATATTTAAATATAAACTATCAACATAACATGGTCTAAACACCCCAATATATTTTTGAAAAATTGGTAATTTTATCTTCCAGTTATTGTCCCTGATTTGATTGAATCTACCATTGCTTTTGAACAACTATATCAATATATACTAGAATAAATTGCATTAATGGTTAGTAGGAACTGTTCTTTTACAGTCTGAACTTTTACTTAATTGTATTAATTCTCTTTTAAAGTTGTTGCTCTGAAAATGTGTGTTTTTATCCGCTTTTAGTGCATAATTTGTTAATTTAAGTTATTCTGCTCCCATGAGCCTCTTCATTTATGATGAATTAATTGTTCTTTTGTTTGATTATTTGCTTAAAGCATTAAATGAAACATGAATTATTCTTTTCAATTTGTTGTTATACTTATTTATAAGTCCAGCTCCAATATTATGTCAGTAGTTACAAACTAGATGGCAAAATTGAGAAAATTTGAATATGCAGGTTACCCCATTTTGTTTTGGCATATACCAGATACCAACATTATTTGCCGAGCTTAATATTTTTTTTGATTGGGTATATATAGTTTTACTTTGCAAGCAAATATGTTGTTTTACAATAATAAACGGGTCTTGGAGTATTTTGGCTCTAAAAGATGACCAAAATCAGCCATTTTGGACATGAGGCTAAACAAGACATATTGAAACGGTTAGATTATACATACACGTAATAGACAGCATTGTTATTTCTATGCATTCTTACACTTAATGTGATGTATTACTAGGAACAACTATCAAAAAATAATTATTGTTTCCATATTTTTTTATTTTAACTTGAAAAATATGCCAAAAAAGGCTTATTTTTGCTGTTTTCGAGCAATTTCATCTGTTTTAAGATGGTGGTAAAAAAAAATCCAGATCGGTTCAAAATTTTCAAAAAAAAATTTGTGAGGTTATTTACATTACTAAGGTGCACCAATGTGCCAAATATGAACTCATTTGGCAAAATTGGCATTCGGACGGTTTTGCATGGTTTTCTGGCAAAATATGTAGTGTTTTAGAGACTTGTTCTGTTGTTTATATTTTTGTCGTCTTCGACTTATGAGAGTTAAATCTTCTGTCTTTTTATACAAAATTTCAGGGGGAACTTTTGCCATCTCTTCTTCATCCTATTTGCAATTTATATAGCAAAAATATGGAAATTGCTGTCAAGGATAGTTACAAATGAAATTATTTTTTACTAAAAATCAAAGATATGGACATATTATACGACACAAAAAAAAACATATTAACTTGGTTTATGGCAATGATTATTGCTTATAATGAGGGCTCATTTAACTGGTGTTCTTAACTGTATAATGGTACCTACCATGAGGAGTGTCTCACGTGGAGCAGTATCTGCTAATCCCATCGATTTGGTTTTTTTTTGTGGTTCGTGTTACTACTCCTTTACATCTCTATCCAGCGTTTGTTGGACTTGTTTGTGTTGGCGTTCTCAGTATGTCTTTATGAGTTTTGAAAGTCCTCTTGGTATCTTGTGGCTTCTGAATGTCAGATGTGTATTTCAATAAGATAAAAACATGAAATTCCTTTTACATCACATATTTTATCAAACAAATTCAATTTCACCTGCGCATTGATATCTTATGTCAATCCTCTTATGACTGCATAATAGTGTCATTAATGACATTGTTGATTGTCAATGTCATTTCACGCACTGTGAGGGAAATATCCTTTAAAAAGCCATATATTACCAAAGGAACTCCTATTCGAAGAAAAAAAGGATAACATCATGTGCAACAAAACTAATAACGAAGAAACGAAAAAAATAATTAACAAATAAAATTCGGAATGGAAATGGGGAATATGTCAAAGACACAACAACCCGACCAAAGAGTAGATAACAAATGAAGGCCACCTACGGGAATCAGAGCAGCGAGAAAATCCCGTACCCGGAGGTGGTCCTCAATTGGCCCCTAAATTAAATTGTGTACTAGTTCAGTGAAAATGGACGTCATACTAAACTCTAAAACATATAAATGAACTGAAATTAAAAAAAACATACAAGACTAACAAAGGCTGTAGGCTCCTGACTTGGGACAGGCGCAAAATGGGGCGGGTTAAACATGTTTTGTGAGATCTCAACCATCCCCTATACCTCTAGCCAATGTATAATAAAGAAACACATAGCAATACGCAGAGTAAAACTCAGTTTAAAAGAGGTCCGATGTCAGACTAGGTAACAAAAAAAAAAAAACTAAGCAAAATGACAATGATACATAAATGAACAATGTGCTACTAGCAGTTACTGACATGCCAGCTCCAGAATGAACACAAAAAAAACCCACTTACATAAATAAGCAGACTGCGCATCACAAAGCTTAATTCTTCATCTTTACCTGATATGCCCATTCAGTGTTCAAAACGTTATGCACGTTTTTAACCAAAATTTCATCAATGATGTTTCCATAATAAATTTGTTGTGTTTTGTGCTAAAAATAATCAAACCTACATTCAAAAAGGAAAAAAACATGGATTCCTCTTATTTCTAACTGATCACATGATATATATCAGCTTATCAGAAAATGTGCAATTATTTCAATGTGCTTTTATACTTTTTAAACATTATAACATTTTAGTAACATATCACAGAAACAATGAATATAACCAGTTATATATCGCTAAGTGCAGCTGTTTTCTCGTTACTGCAAAAGGTAAAATCAGGCGATGTCGAAATGCAGCCCGGTCCTATTATAGATATTTTCATTTAGAAAATTCCAAGTTATTCATTCATAAACTTTTGATGCTGGTGCGTTCATATACAGCTGTATGAATTTGCAGTTATCTTTGGTCTTCATTTGATTCAGCAGATGGTTTAGTTTGTAGTCCAAACTTTGGTTATCAGTATGTACAAATGATCTATTTCTATTGTATGTTCTGGTATACATATAGTTTGACTTTACCTCTTACAATTAGTTTGCTATTCATTTGAATAATTTGGCTTGTAACAATATTATTTCTTGTCAAGTTATCGGGCAGATAGTTTGTCGCTGTAATGCTTGAAACGATAATATATATATATATCTTTTATATAAATTTTGATTACTGGTCATATGAATACAGTTTTAGTTATTTTTTTTAAACATGTTGATATCATCGTGCATCAGTATGTTCCAGTGCCCATGTTTTGTGGTATTAATTTCTAGTAAATAATTTTTCTCAAGATGATATAAGAAGCCACCTTGCGCCAACAGTGAAGTGTTGTAAACTTAAGCGTTCCATATTGTCTGCCTTGTATTAAAAACAAGTACTCTACTGATCAATTTCTTCGTTCATTTATTTCAATATCTTTTTCTTCATTATTGATAAACAAACAACGTGGAGCCTACAATATAAATTACTAGACATGCCTTCAAATGGCAGTCGAGGCAAATAGGAAATACCATATATAATATATGAAAATTCATTATTTTATTAATATATTGGACCAAAGTGGAGTTGTCTTTCTTAGACGCTTAGTGTCAAAACGGACATGGGAGATAACAACTTTGGTCTTAAAAGAAGTTGAAAGGAAGACAACTCATAATTATTATTTTGTTTTGCTTTCACACTGTTTCTGGTTAACTTTGCATTTACATGAAATCTATCTAGTGCTAGTGTGCTCAAAAAAGTAAAATCACAAAAATACTGAACTCCGAGGAAAATTTAAAAAGGAAAGTCCTTATCAATTGGCAAAATTAAAAGCTCAAACACATCAAACAAATGGATAACAAGTGTCATACTCCTGACTTGGTACAGGCATTTTCTTATGTAGAAAATGATGGATTAAACCTGGTTTTATAGCTAGCTAAATGGACGTTTTTCCAAGATAATTATAATTATTTCTTTTCTTAATCTTTTATTTTAGACTATAAACATTGAAGTTTTTGGTTTTTAGCAATACTATTGAAGTACACGTGTTATGGGTTTTATTGATAAGTTATTTCATAAAAATCTGTAAGATGTCTAATTATAAAAAGAATTATTAAATGATATGAGCAAATCAGCCCTAATACGGATTAATCATCATGTGCAATACTGATGACGTTGACCTGTCGATATAAATCAATAGTTAATATTGCTTTTCAGACAGTGCCAATACGGAAAAAACAGGACCAATATTGAAAAAAGTCGTAATGGCCCATGGGTTAATACGGTACGTTCACTTCTGGTATCAATTTTCGTACGCCTCACTTAACTTTTGACGTATTGTTATGCATAAAAAACATTTGTATTATATTTTTTTCAACTTAAAGTCATGAAATAAAAAGTTTAAATGATAACGTCTTGAAGTCTTGACACGGAAATATTTAACAGCCTTTTCGAGTAGGACTTTCGATAATTGACACTAATTCATTTCCGTAGATAAATCATCAGAACGCACACGATCCAAAAGTAGTAATAGTTAACTGTGTTATTTGTTCTTCCCAGCTACTTTGTTTATGCTAGATAAAATGAATTGTAATGGCACAATATTAAGTACTTGGACGAGAAATCAGAAACTACATCTGACAATGTTGACAAAAAAATCATAGACGTGAATGCAAAAAGACAAGTTCAGATATGAAATTATGTATCTTTTTCACGGTAAGTTTCTTAGTTTATTCTAATTAAAAGAATCTAAATAATTTAATAAAAGTGTTATGAACTGGCTGTTTCTGTATTGGCCCTGTTATAGATTCTCGATCAGCTGTATTGGACCTCGACTCTTCGAGTCTCGGGTCCAATACAGCTAACCTCGAATCTATAACAGGGCCAATACAGAAACAGCCAGTTAATCACACTATAAAACATGAGAATATTTTCTTTTCATTTCATAATAAAATCCAAATATTGTTTTTGGTTAAACTATCTACTTACGAAATAAATTCTACACTCCCAATGCCCATAAGGATATACTTATAGAGATTATATGTTGTATGAAGAGGATATTAGTTGAATTTGAATTTAAGTTTGTTAATGATAAAAGTTGATGCAGGTTATAGGCAGATAAAATACCAATCCAATACAGAAAACAAAAGGTATGACGTGACCAACATATGGTGCTCAACAATAGAAAAGTGCGTATACAATAAAATAAGCTCAAAATCAGTAGACTCAAAAAAGTTGTAAATATATTCAATCGAAAGAATATCAAAATGTCAACTAGTTTTGCAACTCAAGAAATGTTGTTTTGTTAATTGGTTGTACAAATATATGTCTTTGCCTATTCAGTAATTCGTTTGACTGCCAACGTCCATAACAGTTAGAAATCAATTGTATGATTCATATATTATCAATTCTCAAAATCAAATACATCGACTTTGTACGGAATCAGATCGTAAAACGGTGACTTTTTTCATTTGACACCATAACTAGTATTCATAATGGCTATTATTCCTATATAAATTTGTATAGATGTTTCTTAATCAAGATACAGTCCGTAGAAGGATTTTTTTGTACTGCTTTGTAGCAATTTATAGATTTTGTAAGTAAATGCAGCGACCTAATTTTCTACAATGGCTTTGAGTAATATTGTTTTTTGCAATTTTTTCATATACATGTACATATATCATGTGCAGCAGAACATATATTCATATAGTTTTCAGGTTTTGTTTGCAAGTGATGATTGTGATTTATTTTCAATAAATGTTTGTAATACGTTGTTAAATAAATCTAAATTTATGCAAATTTGACTTTGTAATTTGAATAAATGTTATGATCTTATAGACATACAATGTGGTAAGGTAATAAGTTAATCTTTCTTATTTGTTGAAAGCTTTTCGACTCTGATGATTAACACGTCGTTCTTATGGAGACCATATGAACCTGAGCACAACTGTACCATATGTGGTATGCTGTTAACTCAACATGTTCTGAATGAAATTTTACGAATTCCTGAAATTTTTTTGTTGTTGCTATTTTTATTTACAGAAAGTCGCGAATTTAAAGTTTAAAATCAAATTAGGGTTTTCCTATTACTTATGATTTTTTATAACGTTTGATACACAACAATTAATTCATCAATTAGTTCCAATGTAATATCTTTATCACTGCTCTCAACAGGAGGTTCCCATTTCATCTGCGAGTTTTGTTTGCTGCTTAAGTGTATAAATATAGATTCTACCACTGCATCAAGTGTGATACGATATTAATCCACTCGAGACAGTTAAATTTAAAATTTAAAACGCGAGGCTTGCCGAGCGTTCTGAATATTTTGTATTTGACTGTCGGGAGTGGATAAATATCGTATTACACGAGATTTGGTGGTGGAATCTGTTTCTCTAATGATTTATAGACGATATACAGACAAATTTAATCATGTGCAAAAAGATGTGTTCTTTCTATGTAACGTCATCAGGCATGGTCGCTTTTTTTAATGACGTCACAATAGGAAATTCAGAAGAAAGCAAGAAAGTTTGACGTCATAATCGAATTTTGACCAATGAAAAACTTAGATCAAACGAACCACACGTTGATTAAATAAAAATAATCAATAGGTCGGGAAACGGATAAATCGGGTAAGAATTAGAGAAATACTTATCTCAAAACATTCAAAATAACGTTTCATTTCATTCTGAATGGCTGAAATCGGAACACAGCTTCACAAAAAACACTATGGTAAATTGACCGTCAAAATGTTGTAGATAATGCCCAGTGGACAATCAAACTATAAAAGTGGACTTACAATATCATGACAAAGTTATAAAAACAAACAAATTACATTTAACAAAATGTATTTTAAGCAACACGCACCTCATTAAAAACCGAGGTAGAACATGTTTGCTCAAGAATAGTCAGCATGTTCTACTGAATAAATGACAGTATAGACGATATAGCGACAACTGGTAAGTTTCTCTTATCTAACAATAAGACCGCACCAAATTTGCAATCAATAGTTTTATTTGAATTATCTATCCTGAAAACATCACCAATTTTGGTGCAACACAGATCTTCACACAAAACTACCAAAAGCAAAACGATCTCTGTTTAAAAAAAATAAATGTAATACTCAGTTGCTCCAGAAAGGTAAGCGTTACCTCTCCTTTTTCTCTTGGTGAAGTACTGATTGTTGTGGTAACTATGAACTGATTGGTCACTGGATATAAACTCATCATAGATACCAGGATATATCTGCTACAATGCACTTGATATTCTGAAGAGAAAGTATAAGTGTACATTTTTTTTTAAAGATACGCCTATCTCTATCATAATTTTGTTTTACATTTTTCAACATTGTATCTACGTACTTTGTCACTTAGAAATCTTAGAATATCTATGAAACAGTAATCATTCAAATATAAGTTGGAAAAACTTTTAACATTTCAAAGTCCTAAAAGATAAAAAAAAGAGATAAACAAATTTGATGTATAATATAAACTCTTTGGAGTCATCTGTTTCGTTGCAATAACAAATATAAGATCAATTAATATACATTGAAGTTACACAACTAGAAATTTTAAAAGTAAAGTTGAGGTCATCTCTTCGAATGTTTTTTTTACGGATTCTTTTGTGACTTGGATGATCTTTATTAATAAACTCATCATAGATACCAGTATTGAAATTTTGTATTTGCACCAGACGCGCGTTTCGTCTACAAAAGACTCATCCGTAACGCTCGATCAAAAAAATTTAGAAGGCCAAATAAAGTACGAAGTTGAAGAGCATTGAGGACCAAAAATTCCTAAACGTTTTGCCAAATACAGCTAAGGTAATCTATTCATGAGGTAGAAAATCCTTAGTATTTCAAAAATTCAAAGTTTTGTTAATAGTTAATTTGTAATTATGACCATATCAATGATAATTTATGTCAACACAAAAGTGCTGACTACTGGGATGGTGATACCCTCGGGGAATAAAAAATCCACCAGCAGTGGCATCGACCCAGTGGTTGTAAATAAAATCATCATTAAACGTCTATTTGAAAAATGACACAGAATGTGTACCATTTACAAAAACAATAATCCGACCCTCCTTTCCTCGTTCAAGACTTATCAACGCACCTTATCTACCCGAAAAGGATAATAAAAGAAACTGGAACTGCGTACAATTCCGGTTAAATGAAGGCGTTGAGTTGTTACTGCTTTTGGTGGTCACTTTTCAATTGACCTTACAAAAAAAAAAGAAATATTGTGTTTATGTTGCTCTAGGCGACAGTGAATTAAACTTCAAATCTGCTAAAACAGTATAGATGTTCTTCAGTTCGTTTAAAAATCCAAGTGCTGTATTGCGTACATATTGAACTACACATACAATTTTAATTCATCATACAAGACATGTGAGTTTTTTGGGTTTCAATTGATGGTAGTAAAAATGTTCTCGCGTTATTCGATGACCTTACCTATTGCAATCTGGTACGGTTTTGTCATTTTTTAGCACGGGAAATTCGTTATATATCCATTGGCATAGTAAGCCATTTGTTCATTTAAAATTACATGTAGAACAATAGACAAAAGATATAGATTAACGAATGTCGCCCTTTTCACCCAAGAAATGAAAGTTGGAAATTTCGTTTAGAAAAAAGTTCAATATAGATACCAGTTTCAAATGTTGTTTTATTATTACGTTCAAATTGCTATTTTTTGTTTTGAATATAAGCTGTGCTACAGTACAAAAAAACTGACTTTCACTATGGTGTAGGTCATTGTTGAAGGTCGTACAATGACACTTAGTTGCTTACATTCAAGTAGTTTAGACTCTAGTGTCTCATTTGCAATCCTACGACAATAACTTATGTCATATCGACACAAAGATTTACACGTAAAAACATATGTTTCTTTATCTTTATTTGATTTGGACAAGGTATGATAAGGGGCATTTTTGGCCCCCTCTTCAAATGACTTCATATTCAATCTATCATTAGTCTATTCATAGTGACTTAAAAAAATGTTGAACATTTTGTGTTTATGTGATTATTTAGTTGCCTAGCAACGGGTTTTATAAAACGAACTATAATATCCATCTTTATTGCAATTGCCCAAGGAAAAGACTTCTGAATCTATTAAAATAAATGGTTATGTGTTACCAAACACGTGAATATTTACTATTGTTGGGTCTATCATTTTAAAAAGTTCTTAATAGTAACCTAGCAACCGCAATGTTGCCTAGTGACCACACAAAAGTACTTTTTTTTATCCAATGTTATCCATAAAAAAAATGAAAAATTCAAATGTTTTCATACAACTCATATTAAGTCGACTCCTATATTGATATATTAAGAAACAATGTTTGCGTGAAAAAATAATTTGATTTTGTATCTATATAATCCGTCAAATCAACATTTTTTCCTTAGCAACGCATAGTTAGTTTTAAGTAAACAGTTGAAGAACATTTAAAAAGATGTTTAGTATCACTGAGTGTAATTTTTAAGCTTGAAACATGCTAAAGGATATTTATGAGTACCTTTAGTGCAGATGTGCAATTCTTATATAATTCTTAATTCAGTGTTTCCATGGTTACAGAGGAACGTATCCATGATATAATATCTTGCTTAGCAACCATCGCAAATCAGATAAAATAATTTTCATGCATATCTAAGTATGTACTTTCATATAAAAGAGAGACAGCAGATACATATTTTTTTAGTTTTGCATACTGTATAATAATCTAATATTCTTTGCTGCTAACAACAGCCTTATATACCCCCCCCCCCCTTTTCACAATGTTTATTTTTTTCTCTATTGTTATTTCCAAAACAAAATCAATTGTGCATGATCTGATGAATAGACAATGTTATTTATGACTATAAGGTTTCAATTAATTTCCGTATTTTTTGTCTTCGCCCAAAGATTGAATAATTTAACTTAAATAAATGGAGAATGTGTCCATTGGCATAGGGACTCAGTTGATTCCCCCGCTAACATATAAAGATATACAGAGACATATCTCAAGAACTTTAAAAGTGACGCTACTAAAATTTGAACTTAAACTGAGTTTTGTGGCAGTAATCATTGTATATCCATTTCATAACATTGAATTGAGACAAACTCAAGTTAGAGATCGGAAACAAAATATCAGCATTTTTTTTTCATTTTCAAAGCTGTTAATGTGAAAGTCTCTCCTCCTGGTGAATGTATATCATTTTCCTCATACATGCACTGTATATTATATTGTTGTATATACTTATTGTCTCTATAACTATGTCATTAGTTGATGAGAATAAAATTCATTCACTCATTCATTCATTTGTAAAGGAGCATAACCTTAGAACAGAAAAAAAACACCAAAATTCATACTGGGTCTGTGTTTTGTGGTAATAAGCATTGTTTATAAGTTTCATAACATTTGGTTGAAGCAAAATAAAGTTAGAGAACAGAAACGAACAATTCAGCAATTTTGCTTTTAGTACAGGGGCATAACTTTTGAACTGGTAAAGTGGCACCTTCAACATTCAAACTCTATCTGTGTTTTGTGGTAATGAAAAGTGTGAATAAGTTTTATATCATTTGGTAGAGACAAACTAAGGAAAACGGAAACGAAAAATTCAGCATTTTTTCTTTATGTTAAGGAGCATAACTCTAGTATCAAGTGACGCCAGCAAAATCGAACTGACCTGTGTTTTGTGGTGATAATCATTGTGTATAAGTTTCTTAACATTTGGTTGAGGCAAACTAAAGTTAGAGATCGGAAACCAATTTTGGAACGTACAGACGGACGGACGGACCTACAATGTATGTATATACGTATTTATAGATGGACAAGGGAACAACTTAATGCTCGCTCCGGTACTGAGAGGACGTATGCATGCTCTTTACTGCATATGTGGAGCACACAAAATAGTTGAGAATTATAAGAGTAGAAATTGTTGATGTGTAAACTTGGCTGCTGACTTTCAAAATTTACATAAACGTCCATTTTTAGTAAACCTTTTAGTTGTAAAATAAATTTTATGCAGTAAAAAGTAGTACCATTCATATTATTATTTAGAACATTGAGTAAATTGGTGCATACTGTACACTATGATTGTTAAATTGATCTACATATTGATATTTTTCAACTGGGGCCGAGAGGATAGGGGGCGATGACTTTGGGCTCTTTTACAGTTTTATTTTTAATCTAAGACAAAAGATGAATATATCATGAAAAAATAGAATAATAACATATCTATCTTTTGGCAATCCGGACATTGATAGGAGTCTAGTGGTTTTAGTTATTATGTTCAATGCATTTATTATAAATAAGAAGATGTGGTATGGTTGACAATGGGACAACTCTCCACTCAAAAGACCAAAATGACACAGAAATTAACAACCGTACGGCCTTCAACATGAGCAAAGCCCATACCGCATTGTCAGTTATAAAAGACCCCGAAATAACAATGTCAAAAGATTCAAAAGAGATAACCAACGGCCTAGTCTATGCAGACAAAAATTAACCAAAAACAAATATGTAACACATAAGCAAACGATAACCACTAAATTACAGGAGTCGGTTTCACAAAAAAACTTACGACTAAGAATGATCGTAAGTATACTGAATTGTTCATGACTCACGATCAATCTTACTCGTAAGTTTTTTTTGTGAAACTGACTCCATGCTCCTGACTTGGGACAGGCACATACATAGAGAATGTGGCAGGTTTAACATGTTAGCGGGATCTGAAACCTCACCCTAACATTGGACAGCGGTGAAATAGTAAAAATAAGAACGAACTATAAAAATTAGTTAAAAAAAGGCTAAGATCAATAAAAATACAAATAAGTGGACGTGGCCAGGTATTTGTACATTCCAAAAAAAAAAAGACACTGAATCTTTTTGTTCCTCATTATCTAACAGGTAAAAGGTGGGCTTCTCTTGGGTAAGGAAATGTCTTTTCTACATCCCTTGAGAAGATTCACAAAATACAAGTTTAATATACATTGTCTAAAATTGGAATAGACTGGATAGGGAATGTGTCAAAAAGACAATTTATTTCTTTTACAAAAATTAATTGTATTATCTTTTTATCGATTAACAAGTCGCACACATAGCAGCTTTTCCTTGTATGTTATATTAGAGAAAAGATTCTAAAAAAGAAAAGGTGAAAAGAAACAAAATAAAATAGTCACAGGAAAGATAGTATTATATTTTTTTAACTGAAACTTTTATCATGTTGTAATGTCAGCTTTTAGCAAGTAACAGCTGTCTGATCAGCTTATATACGAGAGTAGACGCATTGGTTTTCGTTTAAAAAAAAATTAAGCATGCATCTGTAATGTATCTTCAGATTTTAAAAGTCGAATTTTGTTGAGATTATTATATAGTATCATATTTGACTTTGTACTTTTTCAAAAGTTTACAATATTTGCATACACTTAATTAAAGTTTCAAAATTATATCTAAACCTTGCAGTATTTCTTTTTAATGCACGTTATATATTTAAAATATTTATAATAAATTTAATGAGTTAAGATCTTTGTTTCTTTAAAATTATTTTAGAAAAAAAATCAAATAAATTCCTGTATAATCCATTGACAGGGGAGGTAATCTCGGTTCTAATTTTGTTTCTACGTGAAATCGATTTAAACTTCCAGTTGCCATTTACGTACTATGTACACGGATAAAAAAGGTTATAATTTGGTAGGGTCTTTATTCATTTAGTGTTGTTGAATGTACAGTTTGCTTTAGTGTTGTTGAATGTACAGTTTGCTGGTTGTTCTTTGACAACACTGCCACTGTCACTTTAAAAAAATGATGCAAAATCACATGTTCCTTTTCTTTGCCCGACTTAAAAAAAAACGTAAACATGATAAAGAATTTAACGAAAAAGCTTTTTTTCCTTCCCGGCATTGAAGTTTTGTAACTCAATCAAGATCACCTGAGTTAAAATAAGATACTCGAGCAGATTCGGAAATGCAAGTTCGTTCCGGTCCTTGGTTCACATATTATCGTAGTTTCCGTAAAAACAAGGAATTTTCAGTGTAGAAATTTTGAATTTTGAACATGAGCGGACGCGAGTACCACGAATATATTGAAAACAGTGAATTATTTCCTTACAGCAAACAACACATTTTAATATCTTCGTGGTACTCGCGTCCGCTCATAGTTAAAAATTGCTCAAACGGACGGAAAAACTTCGGATTTTCATAAAATTTACGTTTTTCACGAGAAAGAGAGAGGTATTTAATAATTTTTTCACACGGAAAAAGAAAAGTTATGTTGATTTTTTGTTAGATGAGACACTATTCTCTTTAGAAATAGCCATGTTTCTTGGATATTATGCATTCTAATTTCAACGAAAATAGGGGGCCAGTTGCAATAGCTTATCGTACCTTGTAAAATTTGAACAAGTGGTGTTGGTTGGTTAAATTCCAACTTTAGATTGGATTCGTGCGAATTAATAAATGCTTGAAGAAAAAGAAAGTAATATCCTTGAAATTTAAACACTGGTCGATTATAATGTCTTCTTTGTGTCTTAATACTATCACAAATTTCAATATTAGTACCATATTACAAAATATCTTAAAATATTTATATGAAAATAACCAGCAAAAAAATTATTTAAGCTTTTCTGTTTGATGTTATTATCATTTGAAGCATGGTTTGTTTACTGGGAAGTTGTCATATGTCTACATCTTATGTTAGATCTCTGTTTGAAATAAATATTAGATGCGTTTATAAAATTCTTTTGCTGAAGCATGTACACACTCTGTTATCATTTCGAAGTATAATATGTAACCTGGAAAGTTAATATTTTATGTATATGTTTGATGTGTGATTTGAAAAAAAAGATTAATATTTAATGGGTGTAAAAAGATTTCTGTTGAAGTTATGTGCTAACTTTAATCAAACCAAATAAGACCGTTAATGGTTGGTTGTACATTCGTTATTTTCATTTGTGGCCATGATGTTGTCCGAATTTATTGATTTTCACTTGCCCTTTGTAGTCTTTTCTCTCTGTTGTTAATCGCTATTCTACAGTCATTTGATCGATACGTAAAAATATGTTAAGACTACCAGGATCATAATTTCAGTAAATTTAGGCAGACAATAAATATTTCTTGGAAGAAAACTGGAAAAAAGTAGATCATATGATGATAGTAGTTATGAAAACGGGGGTTAGAATATGCTTGATATTGAAAGTCGCATTGAAACACTAAAACCGTCATTTACTAATATATTTAGGCAAAAGTAGTTTACCACTGTCCAGATCTCATAACTAGATTTAGAAGTTACAAATCAATGTAACAAAATACAACCTTAGCGAATCGTATGAACTCTAAAAAGGGTGGGACCTGGTTCATCTCCAAATATGCATGCATCACCTGACAAGTCCAATCCAAACTCAGGCAAACTGTCACAAGCTATCAAATTAATGATAAGACGACTATTCTGGTATTGGAAGACCTATAACTGTGAAAACTTGTTGCTAGCTATTCGAGATGATACAGACATATTGTATCTGTCAACCAATTTGTGATGGTGACCGTACAATTTATGTTGTGTCCTTAGTCCTCGTAATTCCAGAGTAGCATTTTGTGTGCAAGGAGCACACCGCGGCTAATAAATCCGTATAGTATCAACATACACACTAGAGCAACATATACATTATTGAGTACTTACATTATTTGCATTAGCTGATTAATGAATGCACACATACGATGCATACTGTCGAGCTAATCTATATTTATGTGTTTGATTTGTTATTGTTATTGCCACAACGTAATCGTTTTCGTTTGTAATAAATAAAACCATATATACTTTTAATGATAAATTAGAAATAAAATTTCCCATTAGAAAAAAAAAACAAGCAACATTTGAATTCATATCTCATGTTAGTCATTTTCATAAACTAGTGGCAGCAGAATTAAAGAGGAAAAACCAGACGATTGCATGGCCAAATGAAAAACCAGCAAAAAGAAAAATAAGGGTCTACAGAACACCACAAGAAAAACTAACGACTGAGCTACACTTATCTAACAAAAAGACCAAAATGAAATCAGTACTTTGGAACGGAAAGCAGACCCTGATCCACTCGGGGCAGTCATCATGATGATCGTGGTGAGTAAAAAGTTTGCGAAACGTCGCATTCGATGATGTTACAATCTAGGAAAAGAGGACGCATTTTGGCTATAATTTAGTAAATGGATTTAAGTTCTCAATCCAACGTGGTCACTTTCTATGTTTAAGTCAAGATATGAGGCCGACAAACTGTATCTATTGTATCCTTTATTCCATGGTTGACGGGATGTGATCAATATAGTAACCAAACTTTGAACTATTTTTAAAGCCACCATCTTCTATATAGCGTGAATAAAAAAGGTAGTACTAACTTTTTTTTAATACTTCTTGAGAAGTAAAATAACAAAAATACTGAACTCCGAGGAAATTTTTTAAACGGAAACCTCCTAAGCAAATGGCAAAATCAAAAGCTCAAACACATCAAACGAATGGATAACAAATGTCATATTCCTGACTTGGTACAATATGATATACAGTGTATATTGAGAACATATTTGCTACATTTGAAGGAAGCATCTTCAGTAGACAATCGGCTCTTTAAACTTAAAGCACCTGTACATAGTCTACCTCCTATGCAACAGGTCGGTAGAATGATAAACACAACTAGCTAATATAAAAGAGCCGATTGTCTACGTATACTGAAGATGCTTCCTTGAATTTTAGCAAATATGTTCTCAATATACCCTGTATATCATATTGTTCACATAAATTTGTGTTTTTGTTAATTGTTTTTTACTTAACTTATATTTAATTTCCTTTAAGAATCTTGCAGTTTTGAATTCGAAAATAGTCTCATTTTGAATGATAAAACAGTTTGATCGAAAAAGGCGTGTAATTAAATATTTGTTGGTATGATAATACTTTTTAGTTCCCATTTTTTTCTACCTTTTTTAAATATCGTCACTGCTGAAAACAGCAGACAAATTTCTACAAAGTTTGAATGCAATTAAATACCTTGCCTCGTCCGGTCTTTTTTTTTAGATGTTTTTTTGCTTGAATTGATCTGATGAGTTACGTCCTTTTCAACTGATTTTTATAGTTTGTTCTTATGTTGTTCTGTTACACTACGGCCCCCGGTCAGTGGGAAGATACGCCAGCAAACTAGTTAAGGATATATAGTATTAAGTCTTTGTTTTTTGTTTAAGTCAATTAACAAACATGACCTCATTCTAAATATAAAACATACGGATAAAATGCATTATTTGTCTTACATCTTGAAAACAATAATAGATTAAAAAATCAGTCGCAAAACAATGATCAGTAATACAAGATATATGTTTTGGACAGGTGTGAGAATCCAGGCTAATATGGGCTCTTGTTCGTTTCGAAGTAGAATGCCATTTCCGTTTGATGACGACTCTTAAATCTTAAAATGTTTTATGTTTTCTTGGTATTACAATTGCATCAACTTTATCGCTTTTAGAGAAAACACTAGCAAATATGTACATATTCTTAGTTGTTGCTCTTTAGATAAATTGCAGCAGTAATATTGTAATATATATCGAGATTAGATAATTCTAATTTTGTGAGATCTAAATAATTTTCCAATTGAAAACAAGTAGGTGTAGGCTCATGGATTGTTTTTTTTTTGTCGAAACGGGTAATGCTTTATACATCGACTACAACGACATCCAACTTTTAAGACAAATTAAATACTATTTTATTTTATTTCTTAACTTTTATTTCTAATATAACTTTATTAGTCACATATTTAACTTCACCTAGGATTTGTTCGTCGGTCAACTGACAGTTTTGTAAGTTATAAACGTATTACTTAGCTGTATACCAGTGCTTTTTTGTCTATTCTTTCTTTAACCCGATCGAGTGTTTTTTATTTTAATTTAGAAGGTCTTATCAACTTCTTATTAACACAGAAAGCCGTTCTTACGAGTAACAAAATTAATGATAAGAATTATAACTGCATTCACAGTTATAACCTTAATACCTAATGCACAACAACATAAAAACTCCAGCTAAATTAAATGATATTAGTTTTTTTTTCAAATATACATTGTAGATTACCGGATCCGCTTGATGTATGTTTTTGCAGTCAGAAAAAATACTTTTCTCCTGAGAAGTTTTTTGTATATTTAAGCAATACAAGCAATCGACAAAATTTGTAAGTACACTAAACAATTTGTGCAATACATAGCATGAATAGGTACGACAGATGTATTGTAAAATCCGCTGTAACTCGGGTATAAAGCTTGTTTATTGAGATAATTAAACAAGCCAACAATGAAGCTATAAAAGCTACCAAACTGATAACTATTTGCATAGTTTTATTGTCTTTTTGACAAGATTTACATTTATCATCTTTATCATATACGTATACATCAATATGCGAACATATTTGTATTTAAAGTATATTGCAGTTTAATTTCAAATCAAAATATCCATACCATATGTTTAGTAGAAAACATGATTTAGACAATAAGTCAATGTTTTTTTCTTAATTCAGGAATAAATATTTTTAATTATCAAAACCTTATTATGGAGTACACGATTAGTTAAGAATAAAAAGAGTAATCGATTAGTTAAGAATAAAAAAATATGTCTATTAGACAACACCAGATATCCTAAAGACATGTCTTTTTATTTTAGTTAAGATTATAAAACATAAAGAGAACAAATAAGCGTGCCATCTTTTAAAGATGGCCTGTAGTAGATGCATAGGCACCTTCGTTTAATAAAACGTATGATACAAGTTTTATTTATACATGTGACGTGTATCTTTAAAAACATTCAGCCGATACGCTCGAGTCCAAAATTTTGAAAAAGTCTATTTCATGCAACAATAAAGATTTCTACCAAAAAAGAAAACTGCTGCATGTGGAATACATATCACCCAGTTGATACGATATTATAGAGCTTGTATTTCCTCTCATGATTTCATTGATAGAGGGTTGCTGCTTACAAGGAAGATTTTGAATCAAGAGTTCTAAGTTGTGATGTTGAATTCATTCCTTCGAACATTTACGGACGTCATCACGAGTTGGTTGACCATTATGGAATATCTGTTGCACAGATGACGACGGATCGGTTCCATCTGTTATTAACACAATCCCGTCTTCTTTTCCTCGAATGTGACCTAACTATCTTAACACCACTACAGACACCAGGGTTGTACTTATATGGGCAACACGGTGGGTGACATACGAGCAAGTTCTGCTTACTATTCCGAAGCACCTGATATCAACCCAGGTTTAAGGTGAGGTTCGTGTTCCTCAGTCCTTAGTTTTCCATGTTGTGTTTTGTATACTGTTGTTTGTCTAATAATCGTTTTGGTTTTTGAAATGGCATTGTCGAATTTTTTTTCGACTTATGAGTTTGAATGTGCCTATGGTATAGTTCGCATCTTTTAAGACGACATCCAGATTCTCGACGAATTAATATATATTTTTTTTTTGCTTAATCGATTGAAGACTTTTGAACAACTCTATACTACTGTTGCCCTTTTTCAGTACAATCACATAAAGTATGAACTGGAAATTTACAAAAACTTGTCTGGTGTAAATCATAGAGCTTGTTTATCCGAAAAGAATATTGCTTATAGATCATCGCTTGAGTTTAACACCTTATTTCTTTCAAGTATCGATGATAACGCAAATTCATTTCTTATCATTACTAGTGTTTCATATTATTGGATAATCATAGAGAATAATTCAAGTGTTAATTTGCCCCATTTAAATAAGTAATAACTTCTAGCCAAGTTACGGTTTACATAATGTTTGATTTTGTATATGTTATAATAAATATAACCTATATAAAGGTAATATTTGCTCGCCTTCTTTGCATAAATTCTTGGACTTTTCAGTTTTAAATGCTTTGTCTATATGCCATTTTGTTTTTCTTTGTTGACATATTTCTTTGTTTTTTAAGTGATTAAGATTATAATACAATGTTGACTGCTGTACCACTTTTTTTGACATTTTTACCTATTATGTCTGTTTGTTTTGTTCACACATTGTTGTCAATATAATGGAATTTTATGCGACTGTCATATAGGTGAGAGGTTTACCTAGCTATAAAACCAAGTTTAATCCACCATTTTCGACATAAGGAAATGCCTGTACCAAGTCAGGAATATGACAGTTGTTTTCCATTCGTTTGATCTGTTTGATCTTTTGATTTTGCCATTTGATAAGGTCTTTCCGTTTTAAATTGTCCTTGGAGTTAGTTTTTTTGCTGGCGTATAAAAAATTATAAACCTGGTATGTATCTGTATTGAGATCTCCTTGACATCATGCGGAATGGTAGTTGATTTGTATCATTAATTGTTTAAAAGAATTTTTTCTTGACAATGCCGTTAGTATGTATTACACCATATGACAATCCTTACTTTGATTACGCATTGTATTGTCATGCGGAAATTGCCACAAAATCATAAAAAAAACATTTACACCTGCCATACTGTTTTATAAGTCATATGCGTGTCTAGTCAATACAGTCCATGTACTTTTCCATTCACATATACCCAAAATCTTAGTTTGTTCATACTAATGATAGACTATAATAATAAAAAAAAATGATATTAGCAATAAAGATAATATAAACAATACTTAAACAATATAATTGAATAGTCAATATTTTCAGAACGTTTCATAAGTACGTAGGCAGCTATGAATGGTTGTCGAACGAACAACCAGACATATTGATCTTTAGACACCCCTGTGTAATAACAACCAATAAAGTGATAGTTTTAAATTTAAGCTGATTTAATCTAGCAAAAGCTACATTTGCATCTCTGTAAAATCTTTTAATAAAACATCAGATTAAATAACATCGACATCCACAAAAAAGATGATTTCTTATGAATAATTGATATACAACTTATTTTGTAATTTATATATATATTTGATTTGTTAGTTTAATTTTGATATGACGATGTCCAAGCTTATCACTTATTCACTCTTCTGTGTGTTTGTTTTTAACGCATTCATGTTCTAATTCCAACAAAGCATAAGATAAACGTACGTAACTTCACAAACGTTATATTTTGAGCAAAGCTGGGATTTAAAATCATTTTGTTGTTGGAGTTCTAAGGTATGCAAATAAATCTTCTTTAAATTATTCGATGTATATGTTTGAATTTTGAACGTTTTCAATTGTTTAAATCAAAATTGCTGCTTTTCGAATGTGTCTGATATGTCATCTATAGTTTTAAGAATCTAAATAGTTCTTTCATGGTATATCGATGGATGGAAAAATATTAAAAACTGTTTTCCATGTTGAAACAACCAAAGAACATGAAATGAAGGAATTCTGTCTTCATGGAAAATGACAACACAGTGGAACTTGTCTACATATAGCCCTGTTTGAATACAAAAATCAACAATATTCCAAGATGCTTCTTTCACACAAAAATGCTCCTTTATAGGATAACCATATATCATGCCATTTATATCCATCAGATCTTTTCATACCAATGGTTTCGTCAACGTCATATTTATCCATATCAGGCTGAGTCGGGTGCCAATTAAAATAAGACATAATTGACCCATCGTTATAGTACCAATGTAACTCTGCTGTACGATGATATCCTTGGAACAAAATCCATGTAGTAATTTCGAACTGATCTAGAAAATTCAAATTACGACAGCACTAATTTACAAAATTTATTTGTTTTGTGTTTTGTTTTTGATTTTTTGTTCCTATTATATTGAATGATGCATTCATACCAGGAAACACATTGTCTGTCGATGTATCCTGTCTCGCTCAATTTTGCAATTAACTCATCTGTTTCCCTTAAGGTAAATTTACAGCAAATTTATCTTCGACGAAAAACTACAGTCATCTCTTATGATCCACTCTTTAATTGGGTCTTCTTGACATAAGTCTATTTATATACATCAAACAGAATATTGACTATTTATTTGTCACTCGGACGTCAAAACTGATTTAACATTTAAGAAGGAAATGTTCAGTATCAAATTCGTTTTTGGTTTGTTTTCAAAACTGTAGAATTAGACAAGGAACCCGGTTTAAAATGACATATTCTTGAAAATAATAATGTTATAAGTAGTGAAATTGATTCCGTTAATGTTATTTCTGTTTGCTAATCGTTTTTGTTTAAGCAGTTTTAAAACGCTCTTCAACTTTGTACTGTTTTGCTTTATAACTATTTTGATTTGAGCGTCACTGATGAGTCTTATGTAGAAGAAACGCGCGTCTGGTGTATTAAATTATAATCCTGGTACCTTTAATAACGTTTTAACCGTGTGTTGGATTGCTGATAGTTGTTACAATAACTAACTCGTTTATTAGAAACAAAATAAAAACAACACACATTTTTTTAAATACTGGAATTATGAGGGTGATGGTGGTTAACTTAAGACAATATTATATTTTAGGATAATTTTTACATTCCTCAGTTGTATTTGCGGTAAATTTATATGTATAAATAGTTATCTCATATTGTGGATACAGATCAAGACAGAACGTAATAGAGAAGGATAAAATATTTCGAATTATTATTTATGAAAAAAGAAATTGATTTTTATCCGAATAATAATAATCTAATTTAAAAATTTGATATAGCAAGATGTGGTAAGAATGCCGATGAGACAACTCCACATCCAAGTCACAATATGTAAAAGTAAACCATTATAGGTCAAAGTACGGCCTTCAACATGTAGCCTTTGCTCACACTGAACAGCAAGCTATAAAGGGCCCCGAAAATGACTAGTGTAACACCATTCAAACTGGAAAACCAACGGTCTAATTTATATAAAAAACGAGAAACGAGAAACACTTATGAACCACATCAACAAACGACAACCACTGAAGAACAAGTTCCTGACTTAGGACAGTTGCAAACAAATGCAGCGGGTTTAAACTTTTTAACAGGCGCCATTCTTTACCCTTACTTGAAATAATAGTGTAACATCACAACATAGAAAGACACACTATCAAATATCAATTGAAATGGCTTAACTCAAGCAAAAGACAGATTTACAAAAACAAGTAAACATACTCTGAACGAATAAATGTGATCTATGACACAATGTAAAGAAAAAAATAATAAAAAAAAGCTTGTTATTGATATTATGAAAAAAAATGTTGGGATTGGTAAGGATTAAACTATTGGTTTTATAAAGTCTACGTTTATCAAAGCATAAATATGAAACTTATAGAAAAGATACATAACATGAATTTAAAAAAAATATACTTTTGGGTTTTATAACCAATAACTAGAAAAAGTTTAAGATTTTGAAATTTCAGCACTATAAATCTTAAAAAGAGTATTTTTTTTTTATGTCGAACTGATAAGAGACGGTGTGATAGATTTGAGGGAGGTCGATTCAATTACTTCATGGTCTAGAAGGTGGGAATCGATGTATGGTATTTTCAAACGGGTGAAAAAAACCAAAACGAAATTGAGTTTTCTTTTTAAAAAATACAAACCAAGAAAATCTGCAATATGTTGTTGTTTCTTCTCTGAATCAATTTTCATAAGTTCACCTCCTTCATTTCCACAGATAGGACTATAATCAGCATATGATAAGGAAGCGTTTTCCGGGTGGAGCTTGTAGCAACTGTTAAATATTTTGCTATACACATAGCCAGATTGTCTGGAACAGCGTTCTAATAAAGGAAAAACACAATATGTTTTACACATTTACGTGTTTATACTGTCGCCTCAATTTAAACACTAGTTTAACAAAAATAAAAAAAATGAAGAATTTAGGTTACTGTAAATTCAGAATAATGCGTGCTTTTATGATTGCGAATCATTGATTACTGGTAATCGGTTTCGGTGTTGTGTCGTTGTTCTCCTCTTATATTTAATGCGTTTCGGTGTTGTGTCGTTGTTCTCCTCTTATATTTAATGCGTTTCCCTCGGTTTTAGTTTGTTACCCCGATTTTGTTTTTTGTCCATGGATTTATGAGTTTTGAACAGCGGTATACTACTGTTGCCTTTAAATATGCGCAATCAAAATAATGCAATTGGAAACATTTTAGGAAGGAAAATTACTACTGAAATTTGATTGTCTCATTGCACCAAATATAAATATAAAATTTCCTGTTACAAAATATTATAAATTATTATAAATTAAGGAATGAATCTCCCTCATGCAAAGCTCTGATTCCTTTCACGGATTTGGCTATACTTTTTGGACCTTTTGGATTATAGCTCTTCATCTTTTATATAAGCTTTGGATTTCAAATATTTTGGCCACGAGCATCACTGAAGAGACATGTATTGTCGAAATGCGCATCTGGTGCAAGAAAATTAGTACCGTCAATTTTATTGCAATGGATTTTGAACTTACAGTATCCAAATTTAATCAGAAAAATACTGCAATGGGACGAAAAAATATAATGTTTTGCATAAGAAAGAGACATGTTTACTAGCAAAATTAATACAATTGTTGTTTGCAAATATTTTCCCCCTCAAAAACTTTATTGTAGCCTACTGCTCCATTACTGATAATAGTCAAAGTTAGGACAAAAATAAAACCTGATTGAGGTCTGGGAGCTGGCATGTCAGTAACTGGTAGTAGTCCTGTGTTAATTTATGTATAATTGTAATTTTGCTTAGTTTCTTTTGTTACCTATTCTGACATCGGACTTCTTTTGAACTGAGTTTTACTGTGATGCGTATTGCTCTGTGTTTGTTTATCCTACATTGGCTAGCGGTAAAGGGGGAGGGTTGAGATCTAACAAAACATGATTTACCCCGCCGCATTTTTTGCGCCTGTCCCAAGTAATGAGCCTCTGGCCTTTGTTAGTCTTGTATTTTTTTAAAATTTTAGCTCATTTATATGTTATGGAATTTAGTGTGACGTCCATTTTCACTGAACTAGTACACATTTTTATTTAGGAGCCAGCTGAAGCCGGCCTCCTAGTGCGGGATTTTCTCGCTGTGTTGAAGACCCATTGGTGGCTTGCGGCTGTTATCTGCTCTTTGGTCGGGTTGTTGTCTTTTTGACATGTTCCCCATTTCCATTCTCAATTTATTATCCATCCGGAGCACTTAAGGTCAACCCAGATGTAAGGTTGGGTCCATGTTTGTAGCGTTTTAGTTGTCTGTGTATCTTGATAGATTACTGTCTGTCCATACGAACGTACACAAACAAAGGATATATAGTTGGGATCAATGTTACCTTCTCATTAAAACTGAAAGTATGTCTCTGGTCATGACATAGAACAGTCGCAGTTGTTGGGGAAGCCAGCAGCGGTTATTTCTATTTCCCCTTTAAGAAATATTTTACATGCTAGGTTTGAATATAGAAGTCTTGGTAGTATGGAAGTTACATCTCTATGTTTAAATCATATTTAATCAAAAGCATGTTGATTTTATTTAATTGTGCTTAAGTAGTATATGACATTTTATTTTCAAGAATTCAATAATTGATTACTGAGAAGAAAATAATTATAAGTTCGGTGAGCTAATTTAGGCTTGTATATAAGGTAAATATTTGTAATACAAAATGACTAAATCAATTTCTTTGGATAAGTATTGTTACCGGAGTTTCAGCATAATCACATTACCTTATTATGCAAATGTATCTTTTGATACAATTGGGTTTTAGCTTTGTAATGGTAAATTTTATATACGAAAGGCCGTATAATGTGAACATGCACGAGAGCAACATTTAGCTGAGGTATGTTAACGCAATACGGTGGATAAATGGCTATATTACTTCTAAGAAATGGGAATTTGTGTTGCTTATATTTGTATCCATGTCATTCAGACTCTTAAAGATGATTATCTCTTGGGCAATTATTCCACAGCCACTTAGTTCTATATTGTTGTGCGAGTACAACCACATTTGGTAGTGTTAGTTAGGTCTGCAGTTCTGCATGTGAATCCATTCTCAGGCAAAATGTTACAACCGGGAATAGAACACAATCGGTAAAAGGACAGATTATGCGACTATTTGGGTATCTGAAGATCAAAGGCTGGGACATCATAGCACTAGTAAGTTAATACATAGACATATTGAATCGGTCAAACAATTCGTGATGGTGTGGATTTCAGTCGTCTTCTCCATAATATTCTATTTGAGCAGCTATGAGAAACTAAAGGTTATCTTACAATCTTCAACCATGAGCAAAGCTTACAACGTATATTGAGTTAAACAAATTTGTCGGAAAACATTTGTATTAAGTCTTCAATATACCACGTTTGAAGCAGCATAAAAAGGACTTTATCTGAACAATAATTTCCATTTATGCTTGGCCTTCCTTTCTATCGTCTCTTTTGGCAAGTTTTCCTATGTCAATTCCATTGTAATAGTTATATTTGTTCTAACTTAATGATTGTATACAGTACAGCTGAGTACTAGTATGTCTACAAGTAACACTAACACTTATCCAGATACTTAATGTTTTATACCTAATTTAACAAACGTTTCTTACCATCTAAAATTAGATAATAGTTCCACCCAGCAACACTTTGTCCTAATGCTGAAGGTCTCTTTATGTATCCAGTGTTAATGCAAATGCACTTTTGAGCATCTCCATTATAGAACATAGACATGGACTCATCCATTGTAACACAATGAGATGTACATGCAGCAAGGCTTCCATGAGCAAGTGGAAAAATAGGTTCATCGATGAACCAGTTTTTCAAATGTACTTGATTTTCTCCTTTGAGAACAGCTGTACCCTCCAACCAAGGAAAGAAAATCAAACTGAAGCATGATAGTAGCATTAATGTGCCTTTTTCTAACATCCCCTTTTTAAATCAATAACTAAATCAAGGTAAATGTTATATTTTGTATCAATTGGTTTCCGAATAAACTTTAAGATCACATTAAATTGATTTATAAGAAAATGGTTGTAGTACTCTTCGTTTTTTATTTGAAAATATGTAATGTGCAATCCTAGTGGCCATTTGACAAATCCACACGAAATGTTATTCTTTCGCTGATTGAATATTGATGTCTTTGAAATTGTCATTGAGATACTCTTCGTTTTTATAAGAAATTTTATGAAAGGTATCATTAACCTTTAACTAAAGTAACTGAAATATAAGAAGGGGTTACAAAGGCTTATCCTGTTACCAAATCCTTTTCATTTTAATTCAATTTGTGTAGAACAATTATTGATAAAACTAAACTATTTGGTGGGTGGATAGTTGTCTCGTTGGCAATCATACCACATCTCCTTATTTTATATAAATAAAAAATACATGTGACACTTTCTATTTCCCGTGATTTAAAACATAGAAATAGTTTTTATTTACTGCATTTAAATTCTAGAGTGCAATAAGACTGTACTACATGTATTACTAGTGAAATATCCCCTACAATTAATGGAAACAGGAACATTTGTTTTTCTTTTAGCGATTTGGATGATTCAATTTTTATTAACAATGAACCTTTTATTGCTCACCTTTCCATCATTTTTGTTTCTGTTCATGTGTCCAGTGTGTTTTGCTCTACAGAAGTTTGAGTTCTTCCCTGTCATTCGTATCGAACGTACCAATTTTGTTCATCATTTATATTTTGTGTCAAGGAAAGGTTTCAACTTTGTAATGATTAAAAAATTAGAGCCATTCATACATACGGTGCTATTAATAGATTATCCAGCTTAAGTAAATGATATTGTATGTTCCAAGTGGGTAAAGAGTGAGGAATTCTAATTTTGTACGCTTTACTGAAGATAAAGTGTCAATCTTTGGACCATTATGAGTAACAACACCATATAACTTTTTAATAAGTCTATTTGACCTTATGAAGGTTATTTCAGAAAGACGTGTTGAACGCTCGAAAACCAAGTCGTATCAAATGTTTTTTTTTAAATGAAGTAGCACGGAGAAACTGCTGCTGTCTGATTATCAATCTCAGAGGATACCATCTGCCCAGTAGCCGGTGCTTCGGTATTGAAACCAGACTCTAGATTTTTAACTTATATGTTATGTTTTTCAATCGGTACGCAAGTGGGATTTTGACTGCATTAAAAAAAAAATCACCTCCCCAAATATATTTATATACTAAGAATGAAATCCCAAAGTAATCTTATGTATTGCGTGAGCAAAAAATATAACAAAAATACCAAACTATAAAAAAGCCACATTCGTTCAGAATCATTTATATAATATAAATCTTAATTTTTTTTATTTCATTCTTTCTTATCTGCGATAACCCTCAGTTTTGTAATGGGGTTCTAGTTGCTCAATTTTGTTATGTAGTGCTTTAATTTGTTTACTTGTTCGTTTTTTCTTTGTACTTCGGTTTATACCATAGCGTTGTCAATTTATCTCGACGTATGAGTTTGAAATGTCAACCTGGTAACTTTTGCCTTTTTTTTTCTTTATGAATGACTATGAATGTAGTGTTTGGTAGGTTATTCGATATACATATTTGTGTAGAGATTTAGTTTGGATGAATATAACAGGTTGAACATATGTTGCAATTCGGGTAAAACACGTATGTACGATATATCAATCGAACAATTCATTACTCCGTACAAAGATAAATCTTGATTGGAAAAAATAAGATAAGAAGATGACATCTTCCCTGGGACGTACACATAGCTGAATTTACAATTTTAACAATGAGTATTGATTCGGGTGTCATCTTAATTAAAAAGGCATACACAGACGTCACCAAGAACAATGTGTCGTCTGAAATATCTGGTGTGTCATTTTACCCAGATGCCACAAACAAAGGGTATGTTCAGTTCAGCTATTAGACATATTTTACTTTCGAAACACTGTGTAAAAATCTGCAAAAACTGTTAAATTTGATGACTTTTTCACCAGTAATTTGACTTACACAGCTGAATACAGGTAGTACGGTAGTATTTACATTCCAGAGTTCAGGTTCCTATATGTACTTAAACCAATGTATCTGATCACTGTTATTTGAAAAAAAATACAGTATCTACTGAACATACTTTTCCAAGCTGAGGGATAGATACGGTGTAGAAAGGTATGAAATAATTTTACATACAGGTGAAAATGAATTTTTGATAAAATTTTCAAATGTTGTATTCACTGCATGATAACAGACATAAAATCACTAGTAGCCTTAGTTTTATAAAGACAGCAAAAAAAAAGTAAACGGGCATGATACATATTTAAATTCATTTCTGAATATTATAATGAAAGTGCTTAAGTTAACTGTGTATATAGGTTTTTGGGCAGTGTTAGAAAGTGGTGAAAATTATAAAAAGAATACAATTATACAATATGGGCCAGGAAATACTTCCGCGCCACCTATAACAGGAGTAACAATGATCTGAATTAAAAATCGACTTATTTGTTTACGAATTAGAATGTTAATTTTACAGGTTGGTGTAGGTCAGTGAAAAGAAATACAAAACTAAACTAAACAAACGAATTTTTTTGGTCGCACATAAAACATATTAATATTTTCAACTTTTCTCATTGGCGTACACACAGTCATATCATCGTCATTATAGATCACTTACTTTTCATATTGTCTGCATCAATGACCCACTACCATATATACAATTCATCATATTCTTCTAATTTCAAGCCCTCATTCTGTGTTTTGAAACCCCTGTTACAAACCCACTTTCTAATCATTATAAATTTTGCATATATATTATCTTGGATATTGCCCACTACAGATTTATGGAATTTGTTAAACAAAAAATGCAATTGAGGTATTATGAAATGGAAATATCATATTTTTTAGTGTGCAGAATTTTACTACAGTTAACAAAATTGATCTACTAAAAAAACTGATACACAAAATCACGGGAGAAATACGATCAGACAAATGAAATAGTTATACAGATTTCATTCTTATACACAACCAATGAAATTAGCTTGATGGTTTATTCAACTTTTCATCTTTATATGTTTTGTTCGAAATATTATACCTCAGCCTTCATAGCTAAAAGAATTAGAGCTATGGACAGGAAGGAACATGTGAAAGTTATACTTTGATTTAGATTTAACCTAAAAGTGGCTATAAATAATTTGGTCTTCCATATAAAGGATATTTTATCAACGATAAAAATATAACACAAGAGAAACATGTTTTATAAACTGATCTCTTAAGCATAACAATTGTAACTATGGCAACATTATTTTTTGTATTTGTCAGGAATATATTTTGTGCGATATTTATTGGGATCTTCACCATTTTGTCCATGTCTGTTAGCCTCCTGGTCTTTAGCGGAATCAGCAGCATATTCATTGTATCCTTTGTCACTTACTTTCCCAATCATATTTCTCCCTTTTTGAAATGCCGTTTGATAAGCCTCTCTTTCATCACTTAAACACAAGAAAAAATACAGATACAAGTTTGAAAAAAATCTGTATTACGTATTCTTATTTTAATCAAGATGGACTACTAGTTATCGATTTTTTATAACATAAATAAATATCACAGATGAACAGGCCTTGCTAGATTAACAATAAAAAATACCATTGTTACTTGCTGTCTGCCATTTTGTTGGTTTATTTGTTTAAGGATGTTCGCTCCTCTGTTTCAAAATAACAATGTTTGTAAAAGACTGTTATAGATTGATAGAATATGAATAAAGGAATTTAAAAATTATAACAAAAGAATAGGTCCGTGATCTAGTTTTTTGATATAATCAATTGAAAATTAATTGGCAGGAAATGGTTCTCTCTAGATTTTTCATACATTTAACATTAACACCTTTTTCCTTTCAAGAACTATTAAAAAAAAGGATTTTGTAAAATTTTGTAAAATGACTTTTAAACTAATATGCAATTTTAAATCATGAAAAGAAAAGTAGGGGTCAGTGGGCAAAATTTTGACAAACACTACATGGATGAAACAAGAGGATTCAGAATATCTGACAAAAAGTCAGAAACAAGAAGAGCGAACATCCTAATGCATATAAACTTGAAATCATTATTTTTCAAAATTATTACAAAATGTTTCATCTTGTTATCAATGACTGCGAGTACTCTAAGATCAGAATGATTGCCATTTGTGTTTTAAAAAAAATATGCCAAGGTCCGGTCTGACGAACGGGTTTTTGTGGTTATTATTTTGTACTGTTACACCACTGTCCAAGATCAAGGGAAGGTTAAGTGCTCACAAACATGTTAAACCCCGACACATTGTTTATGAGTCTGTCAAAAGTCAAAAGACAGTAATTCAATAATTGTTTATGGTTGTTAGCTGCCTCATTATTTTTCAGTTTGTTTATTTTACCGATACAGATTGACTACATGTCTTCAATAAAATGCGAATTCAAATATTTTTTAAGTCAAATCATTTGACAGGGAATTCAAGGTTACCCAGTTTCCATTGGTAGAATATGCTATGCACTACCAATTTTAGCATTAAATTTTCATCTATATTTGTCATGTTATTTTTAACATGAATGAAATGTCACTTTGATGTATACATGTAGTTTGAATATTTAATATTGATTCTTATTTAACTATTTAGCAGATCTATTCATTCAAAATATTCCGGCATCATTACATTTAAATAGGAAGATGTGGTATGATTGCCAATGAGACAACTCTCCACAAGAGATAAAATGACACAGAAATTAACAGCTACATGTATAGGTCACCGTACGGCCTTCAACAATGAGCACAGCCCGTACCGCATAGTCAGCTATAAAAGACCCCGAAATGACAAATGTGTAAAACACTTCAAACGAGAAAATTAACGGCCTAATCTATGTACAAAAAATGAACATAAAACAAATATGTAACACATCAACAAACGACAACCACTGAATTACAGGCTCCTGACTTGGGACAGGCACATACATACAGAATGTGGTGGGGTTAAACATGTTAGCGGGATCCCAACCCTCCCCTAACCTGGGATAGTGGTGTAATAATAAAACATAAGAACGAACTATACAAATCAGTTGAAAAAGGCTTAACTCATCAGATGGATACAAACAGAAAACTACACAGAGTGAACGTGGCTTGGTACTTGTATATCCCAACAACAAAAAGACACTAAGTACAGATCTGAGAGATCTCGCAGTTACTGACAGCTAGTTCAAAGCCACTAACAACTAATTAAAAAAATCATGCATCTACGACTAAATTATCAATCCGTACACATCCAACATCCAATGGATTTAGTGTAATGACGTCATAAACAGTCAGAGAAAAACATGACCTTGTGCAATGCCAAGATATAGCATGAATCAGGCCATGTGTTTTCCTCTCTTTTATTCACATTTTGAAAAAATCGTAAAAATTGAAAATATATATCTTCTAACTAACAGAGTAGAGTTATGATCTTTTTCTAATTAATGTCGTTGGTTCATGTCTGTCATATTTGTTTTTTTTCGTATTTTTTTGTTTGTTTTGAATTAGGCCGTCAGTTTCTCAATTGAATTGTTTCATATTTTTTCATGTCGGTGCCTTTTAAAGTCGACTATACGTATAGGTTTTTCTCATTGTTAAAGTCTGAACGGTTGCCTTTAAATGCTTACACCCACTTCATTTGAATTTTGGTGGATAGTTGCCTCATTGGTTATCATACCACGTCTCCTTTTTTTCATAATAATGACATTTGCTCTATTTCTAAATTATTAACACCATTCATATAGTTTCTCCCTGTTTTGCATTAAAAAAAAAAAATATGACATGGCTATGGCAGAAATAATTATATATGTCCCGATGTCAATTCTCCACTGCATAACTCATATCCACTCCGTTGGACCGTTCATCATTGTTCATTGCAATATTTGAATGGTGGGACATTATTTGGATTTTATCAGTGTTAATTTTATTGACCCGAGTGGTCGAAGGATCTATAATAGAGTCTTTGCCAAGGATCATTTTTCATGTTTCACAAAGGATATAGTTACCTGATATGCTTTGCCGATGCTTTACCACCAGGACCATGTTGTGCTGCCTTGTAGTTGGCTTTTGTATGAAAGTACTTGTCTTCTCCTTTTGCACTTTTGCCATCTTTTACCATTTGTTTAGTGACAGTTTTCATTTCCCTTATTATATATTTATATGTTACTAGAACACA
>CM034351.1:75946852-75972675 GCA_019925275.1 Mytilus edulis
CCAAATGTATCGGTTTTGCTGAGCGTTTCTTGCTTTTTGAACCCCGGGATGTGGCTTATCATTAACTGATCCATTTTTGTTGAATTTGTGGATGATTTGGGTTAATGTATGCTGTGAAAGGCTTCATTGGATCATGCCCGAAACTGCATGTCGCTGGTTGTCAGAAAGT
Organism: Mytilus edulis; assembly: GCA_019925275.1. Taxonomy (NCBI): domain Eukaryota; kingdom Metazoa; phylum Mollusca; class Bivalvia; order Mytilida; family Mytilidae; genus Mytilus; species Mytilus edulis. The sequence continues at coordinate 75,947,022 of CM034351.1, forward strand.
CCTGGCATTTACTCAGATTTTTATTTCAGTTTCCTTACAATAAGGGCGGGAAAATTCATGACATTAGCCAAGCTTTAAATGACAAAATCTTGAAAATGGTGCGTATGTTGGAAAGCGGTGAACTCGGTTTATGTCCGTTCAAAATAACCCTTACTTCGCATTTTTTCCAAAAAGCACCCAACCGTAAAGTTGTCGACAATTGTCTTTAAAGTCATTTTCAACCAACTTTACAAAGTTCTAAAATAAAATTAATAAAAATTATCAGACTTTTTTGAAAAACAAAAGTGTTGCGTTTTCATTGGCACTCAGTATATCTTTGTGGTGGCTTGTCAGTATCATTAGTAAAACACTTTAAAATGTTGAGTTGATCCTCAGATTAGAAGACATTTATTGGTTTTTAGTAATGACAATGCCTAACATGATGCTTGGGCCTGGTGAGCTAGAAAGTAAGCTTCTGTGCTGTTTTCTATCAATTCTTTGATAATATCTCCTTCAAAGCTGGTGAAAGCAAAACAAATTTGGTCAATGGACAAATAATGTTTGGTTCAAACTTTTTATCTTTTATCATCCTGTTACTTACATTGTACATAGAAATGATAATACTTGGAGACATCCTTGCACATGAGAGTTGTCTGTAAAATCTTTATTTCACAAAGAATGAATTGCATAACAATGAACCGAGCTCAAAGCAAAGCACTAATAATACACTTTGACAGAGAGCTCAATCCAGTGATATATCTTTGTACTACAGGTCCTTCATGAACATCCATCAACCAAACCATATCTCAAAAACATGCCATTCTACATGGTTGGATCAGAAGTCCTGAAAAAGACATGATTTTTTTTATCGTATTTAAAGTATATATGCATAGGTTAAAACTTTCACAAATTTGTGGTATAATCATTCAGTGTCTGGCCCTATCAATCGCTTCATGCACAACTGATATAGGTTGAGCATGAGTGCCCCTCTGTTGGAAATAAAAACATACCTCCACCTAATTTTAGTCAACTGATGAAGAAACATTCAAAACTATAAAATGTTATCTAAGACTTGTCAGTGTCTATATATAGCTATTCACCATCGCCACTGAATCAGTGATATATGTACACATAAATACATGTAAGATTAAAACTAAAGTACATACACAATGTATATAAGACTAAAACTGACATTCGGTCTTTACCTTCATTCCCCAAGTCCTGTTCAAATCTGATTCATGATAAAATAAAACAACCAATGAAATCAAAGGCGAATTAAGAGCCCCCCCCCCCCCCCCCCCTTGGTCTGGAAAAAATGGTTGATTATTTAGAGAACCACCGGAGCATGATCAGAGTGGGCCCTCTCTTAGGCAGTCAGTGGGCCCCCACTTATGAAAATTTCTGGATTCGCCACTGGAAATATCCCTCTAATAGACTAGCGTTTAAATCCCAGTTTTCTAGTAGCTAGGTGGAACCTAAAACTAAAAAATTTGAAAACAATATTTTAAATATATTTCAAATGCATGTACATGTGATAATATAAATTCTCCAAATTTCACTGTATTTTCCCTTTTAATGTTTTTCAACTACAGCCAGTTTGGTGTGGGTTGATGTTTGATTGTTGTACATGTTATATATCGACATGAGATCTGTTAATATACATAATACTTATTTCCCTAAATTCAAATAAAATAGATGCGAGAAATTAAAGGAAACCATATGCAAATATTAAAAAAATAATTTGCATTTGTTCTGTTGATCGATAGTGGTACACATATGAATAAATGGTGAAATCACTTATATATAGTTCTGATCAAAAGTTTCATGATAGACATGCATGGTAAATAAGTAGTAGGTTGTTTGAAGTTTGCAGCATATTCAACTTTGAAAATCTTTTTCAGGTCTACAATCCGTACAAAAATCTGTATATATGTGGCAAAATTTCCAATGAGACAGCTTTCCAGAGGTTAAAATAACAAAGTAATTATAGGCAGCCATACAGCCTTAACAAGTGAGAAAAAACAGTCTAGACATGTTAAGTAAGCAACAATTAAATTAAGAAAAGTAATGGCCTGATTTGCAACTTATAAACAACTGGTTTGGAACCCTCCCCCCAAAAAAAATCAAAGAGCAGATTGCTCTGAGGGATACGATTGCCGTTGTTTCGTTGACACATGTACAGGTATACATGTAGCTGGATAATATTATTTTCAAAACTAATTCAACTGCACATGTAAAATAGTTACAAAAAAGCCAATCCCGGATAAAAGTGTATGAACAATGCAATTAGGCCTATTGTGTTTTATTTTTGTACTATCAAGACCAAGTTTACTTTCAACAGCAGTCACTGAGACTCAGAGTGAGAGAAGGTATTTCACTTCGTATCTTATCACCTATTTTCCTACGTTAATTCTAGGAGGAACCCAATTCCTAACTCTTTAAATATTTAATTTCCTTTCGGTCAGTGATCATGACTCCTTTCCGTACACATTTATCGGTTTAAATTGCGATCGTTTTTAATATAATACACTTTATTGACAGAACGAGCTAATACTCGACGTATTGTTTTGATTCAGAATTCATGGAAGTTACTTCCGGAAGGGAGACAACTCGAAACAATAATATGGAAGACTCCATTTCGCCTGAAGGGGTGTTCTACGATGTGGACTATATTTATTTTAATTCAAATGATGCATATGATTTAAAATTATGCAACAATAATAACCTTCAATAGCAGACATACATAGAAAAGATCCCATGAGTTAAAAATTAATTAATTGAGTGGGGAATCCAGAGCAACCATTCAATCGAAAACCCCTCGAAGTCAAGAAACTATACCCATGCACATAATTTCCCAAAAAACCTGGAGCAAGAACGTATATTAAATGTTTATTAAAGACCTAGATAGTTCTCTATTTCTTTATGGAAGTACAATCTCAAAAGGTACCTTCATAAAGGTAAAATATAAGAAAAACTCCACTTCAGTTCTTATATGACAGAAATAGATTTATCGGAATTCAGAGAACTCTCGCATTTTATCAAAACTGGGAATTCCCTCTAACGTGTTTCTAAATTTATAAAAACACTAAATATAAACTGCTTAATTCTGATTTTCCGTGTTGTTAAAAACACGCATATAAGTCAAGAAGGGAATTATCAAACATGAAGATTATGAAAAGAACATTATAGGAAAGTTGTTAAAGTTCAATCCCTTTGTTTGTTTTTACCTTTTAAAGCAAGACAATCATAAGAATCTGAGATGTTCCTTAATGTTTAGAATAAAACGATTGACGTGAGGGCAATGCTCTGAGTCACCAGTATAAGTCTACAGATTGCTTGAAAGCAATCATATCCCAAAAATTGTTCCAATGAAGATAAAGGCAAGCCTGGAGGGGATTCATTACATTTGGAACAACTTTTCTGAAGGATGGATACGTATAAAAATTAAAATATGTAATAAGATTGCCAATAAGACAACTACCCACAAATGTTCAAATGACAAAGCAATTATAGGCAACCATACAGCCTTCAAAAATGAGGGAAACTGTCCCAACATGAAAAGTATGCATTAATACAATTGAGAAGAGTAATGGCCCGATTCACAATTCCACTAATAAACAGGTCGGGAACATCTACCCTTCAAATAAACCAGATGCTCCACAGGGCGCAGCTTGATACTACAGCAGAGGCCGACCCTGAACAGTAAGGGCAAGTATGGACACAACATTAAAGCCTGATACAGCTCTGAATTTGGATTGTGATCAAATAGTCAAAACAGAATAGGTTTCTGACACAGAATGAATGCAGTCTTAAGAACTTAAAACATTTAATATTAAATTGGACTTTTACCTATTGTGGTCCTTTATCCAAAAATCTTAATACATGGTTTGAGGCACTTGTCGCAGAAATAAATCCTATATATAGACTTAGGGGTCGACCATTTGATATTCTGGGGGAGGGGGCAGGAGGATTTGTTTTTTGATCGGTTATTTATTTTTGAAATCTAAGAGGACAAATTATTCATTTTCTGCACTAGTGAAGCAAGATTTTTCATTTTCATTAAAGCAAGGGACTGATTATTCATTTTCACAACTGTATTTATGATATTCGAAAAACATACAATTTTTAAATGATTTGTTTATTATAAACAATATATTTGTGTTTCCTTTAAATTTTTATTTTGACATTATTTTTTTTTGCGTACCGAATGCTATAAATTTTTATTTTGACATTTTTTTTAGCATGCCGAATGCTATAAAGTTTTATTTTGATATTTTTTTTGCATGCTGAATTGATATGCACGCAGTTGCGTGTTGGCATATAGGGCGCTACGCGCCTGAATACAATTTAATTAAATATATTAAATAGCTGGGAATCCACCCCCTTTATAAGTAGAGACAATCCATAACCTCAGAAATATTAATCTTAAATTTATATAAATGAAAAGTAAGCTTCCATAAATAAAATTCAACAATGTTTCTTAAAATTGGTAAAAGTGATCAAAAGTGGTATAGTCATACCCCAACATATTGACCATAGATAGACAAACAATTCACTTGCATTCGATTCGCATTTGAACTATTGTTAATGTAAACCGTTTCAAATGTGAATTGAACTAATTCAAATTAGTTAATGTCAATGCAATCCAATTCAAATTAGGTGTGAACTCAGTATGATTGTCAGGTAGTTTCAAACTGAAAGATACTTTTAAGGGAAGGGAAAGAAACGGATAAAACCATGTGTGTTACAAACACTGTTTATTCAAGTCAGAATCCTGGATCTCAATAGTACTTTCATAATGTCAAATAAAACATGAATATGATAGTTACATACAATGCTACATGCATTTAATACGTATTAAATGACATTTATTTTAGTGATTGATAATTAGGAAAAATCTGAAATTCAGGCGTAAATTGAGACAAACAATATCACTGAATGCAGTTTCTAGTCAAGTGACCAGCAAACATGGAAATCTACCTTTTGAATGAAAGGAGAACTCTTACATTGAAAATGAATGATGTAAATCTAGATTCTAATAATAGCCGAAGGGAGCTCACATTCACAACAGTTAAAGCATTGCTGAATTAGTGAACAAAGCATTTTTCTCATTAACTTTATAAATCCACCTATTATAATGGAAAAAACCTGAATTTTAAGACATAAATTATAAAATTCCTGATAAAAAGCGGTGCCGAGCATGCATGTAATATGCTTGAAACATATTCAAAGAATAAAGTTTTATAACTTCCTAATGTCATTTCCAAAATTTATCAAAACCTAAATCTTACTGTGAATTCCTATATTTTTCGTGGATGTCAATTCTCCTGGATTGTTGAAAACTTGCATATTCATCGATATTTGAATTTGTGGTTTTAAAAATCCAGACAGACAAATAGCAATAAGGTGTTTAGGAAAACATGACCTAAAACCTCCTTCATATAAGACAAAAATACATGGGAACTCATACTGAATGGTCAAATGTGTTCAATATGAAAATTGCAGTTAAGATGGTAAAATCACAAATCAGCGGTTACTGTAAATGGACTATGACTTTTGAGCAAATTTAAAGGGAAATGACAGGGAAGGGGAGCAAATGCCCTTTCATTTGGTATGCAGGTTTCAAAAATAGAGGGATAATAAGAGGGAAAGTTGAGTCATCTTTTTAGACTTCAGTTAAACTGAGACTAAGTAGTCTCAGAGTTAAATAATGACTTATGAAGTTATGTAGACTTACCTTCTAATTTAAAAAAAAAACCTACAATACTCAGAACTATGTCTAATTCACTTTGACTACTGATATGCAAACCTAAAAACAGAAAAATATATCATAAAATAGTGATTGAAAGATTCATTACACTTTGAAAGGATAATTCAGACACGTGTTACACGGGGAGCATGTTTGTTTACAAATAATAATGTCACGTGATCGCGCAGACCTCACATGTTGCATCGCCCTTACAATCCACTAATACATCACCCATTATCATGCAAACATGCAAAGTGAATGTGATTGGTTATCAAATAATACAGAAATAATGCATGTACAGTTTATGAAGAAATTAGTTCATCAAATAGATCGATTTTCACTTTTGACACGAATAGGTCGGGTTGACATTTTTGTCATCGCGGATAATATTGAGATAAATGGGATAAAACTGACCGTCAAAAAGGTCTAGAGAAGCACATCAGTAGAACCTTAACATTAATAAGTAATACTTATAAAAATTTCTCAAATTAATAAACTATATAACTGAAATTTCACAAAGATAACGGTAAATAATTTTGATGGTGGTGGTGATGCTGGTTAAATTGGCGCGAAATAATATTCTTACTCCTATTGCTTTACGTAAAAAAAAAATGTATAGAATTGAATTTGACTAAAGTTGAGCATACAAAAACGTGAATATGCAAAAGCCTGGTAATATATTATGATAAAGTGTGTATAAATTTCCGCAAACGAATTTACCCGTATACTTCACTAAGAATTACATTTGAGCGCTAGGAGATCTATTTGTGAATCGGTTTATATAACCCCGGTTGAACTCAGGGTCGTATTAACGGATTTTTTTGCGTTGCTTTTAAATCATTGAGGCCATCTATTTTTATTACGGGTTTCCACATCTTTAAATCGGAATTATAGAAAAAATGGAATGTTGTTAGCAGAATCAAAACAGAAATGATGAACACTGCAACATTTTTAGCAAAACATAAATAGGATGGAGGATCTGTGTATTCACATTATTTGTAAAACTCTCCTTATTCCTGTGAAGCGTGTGCTTTACATCGAGGCTTTCTATGCTTATCATCGACGCCACAGTAGTTCAACCAATCAGACAACGTTTATTTGGGGCATTCGACCTATTTAACTCAGATTTTGGAATTTTTTAATCGAAATTATAGAAAAATGGAATGTTGTTTGTACATATAAAATAGAAAAAGATGAATACTATTAGCTAAAGCAAGTTTGGATGGGGTTCTGTGTATTTACATTGTTTGTACAACTCTCCTTACTGATGCCATATTTTGGAATTTCCGTGACCTAAATGGTTCGCGAAAATTATTATTTTTATATATAGTATAGTAATTAAATGAATAAACCAATATTGAAAAAAGAAAATACAATGTGTAATTAAACTTCTGAGATCATAAATAGTAAAGATTTATCATAGTGGGCGGAGTTTTGACCATATCAGTAGCAACTGACTTACAGCAAAGTCAATAATGAAATAACATCTCCTGCCAGATCTGATTTTTGATGCATAGGGTGTGCAATTTCTTCATATATTTAAAATTGCTGAAACGGAATGCTTTCTTACTGGTGAAAAACTAATTGATTTATGATTAAGGGCCAATACTGAACTAACCCCATGGTACATGTGTGAATCATATTGAAGTTAATGAGGTACAAGTAGGAAAATACTGATTTATTCAATTGTGACACATTCATATTTGTCATGAAAATGTAGTTTTAAATGAAATTAGCTCCTATATAGATGCCCCTATATGCCTGATTTTCACACTTGTTGTTCCTTGTCCAGTTATCTTCAAAACCATGTCTCCGATTTCCAGAAACATCAATAGAACAAATTGTATACCCAATTAGATTTAGTGATCTCTTATGAATTGAGGTTGCAAACTTTATTGAAGAATTACGAGAGAATGAAATACAATAGGAAAAATCTGAGACGCGGTTTGGAGGTCAAACTGTGTTGTACAAGAATCTATAAAATGTTTTGGGATGCTATGAATAACAAAGAAGCTAATGTCATTCAAGTGTGGACATCACAATATAGAAACTAATTACATAATAACTGATTATGTAATAATCATGTCATAATAAATATCATTGCTTTTTACATAGTTACTTATTTCTCTATTAATATCAAGGTATCCAATGATGACCGAGTTGCAATATTTGTGACTACTCAATGTAGAATTATAGGAATTATTATAAACAAATCGATAATAGCAGGTGTACATATCAACATGTGCGCATTTTGTCTGAAAACTAACGAACCTTGGTAGAAAACTTGGTCTTCTTCCGACCGGCAGTAAAACACTTGCCAAAGTGGGGCGTCCGTTTGGCTGTGCGGGTTGTACAAGTTTGCTGCCACGTCCGGTCAGAATGTGGACGATAAATCCGATGCCTCGTGTAAAGAAAGTGCCACGTTTTCTGCACGTTAAGAACCATTGCAACAACTCTTTGAGGGGTCCGTAGGTTGACTGTTGCAAGGCAAAATTTCCGTCCTTATCCAATAAACTCATCATAGATACCAGGATTGAAATTTCATATATACAACAGACGCGCGTTTCGTCTATTAAAGACTCATCAGTGACGCTCGAATAAAAAAGTGTTAAAAAGGCCAAATAAAGTAAAAGGTTGAAGAGCATTGAGAACCAAAAATTCCTAAGAGTTTTGCCAAATACAGCTAAGGTAATCTATTCCTGAGGTAAAAAAGCCTTAGTATTTAAAACAATATTTTTTTTGTTAACAGTTGATTTATAATTACGAACATATCAATGATAACTCAAGTCAACATAGAAGTGCTGACTACTGACTATAATATACCCTCATTTTCCAGTGGCAGTCCAAATTTCCCCTACCTTTATCCCGGATAGCCTCTGTTACAAGACCTACCTATTTTAATTATTGTTTAACTTATTCTCGTTCTGAACATGCATCAAATATTTGCCACTGGATGTTTTGTTAAATATGAAATGTTTGACTTGGTTACTGATTATTACTTGAGTGTGAGAGAGAGAGAGAGAGAGAGAGAGAGAGAGAGAGAGAGAGAGAGAGGAGAGAGAGAGAGAGAGAGAGAGAGAGAGAGAGAGAGAGAGAGGAGAGAGAGAGAGAGAGAAAGAGAGAGAGAACAAACTTACTGTTCTGGTATATGAACAGAGTTAAAAAGGAGTACCTCGCATTTAACAGACAGAACGTTTAAACTGGAAAATACCAAAAATGGAAAACATTACAAATGACTTTATTTATTAGGGATATGCCGTATATCTTTGTCAAGTATAAGTTGTACTCGATTTCCTGACGTTGTCACGCAAAGAAAAAATACGTAATGTGATATGATTCATTAATCCAGTATTCCCCAGTTATCATGAAAGTAAAAATATGTAAATGTGTATCCGGGCGTGAAACATATAAAGGATGTTATTACTTGACGACAATCTAGCCACATTTTATTGATAATGATAATTGAATTATGATGAATGCTAATGATCATACATACGACGAACCTACTGAAGAGAAAGGATATACACAACTTGCATCCATTTCAGATAATTATCGAAAGTATGATGACCTAAAACCATCAGGCTCGCATCACTCATATTTTGAACCTCAATCAGATCCTAAACCACATCATGTATGCAAAGATGTAAAAATCAAATTTTGGATAGCGTTCACTACTGTTATAATAATAGGATTAGTAGCTGGGCTGACGTACATAGTAATTCAATCTCGTTACAATACAGTAGCATGTATTAAATCTAATGACAGTGGAAATGTAGGTTTTCGGATATCAGAAATTTGGACAAAATATCCAAATGACTGGAAGACATTCGATGTATGGTGTTATAAAGAGTTTTCAGAACGTCGAACATGGTTTAAAGCTCGTGATTATTGTCGAAATATCGGAACTGGTCTAGTTAGTGTTCATAATGAAAAGGAAAATAATTTTCTAATAACAAATTTTACACAGACTCATACGTGGATAGGACTGAGCAATTTTCATAACAATGCGAAATATGTCTGGAGTGACGGAACAATTTTGAATTTTGGGAAGAATCAGAACCGAATGACTTCAATAATAATGAGAACTTCGCCCAACTTCAAAAACCTGCCTCTCTAAAGTGGAATGACAACAATTGTTTTATGTCGTTGTGATTTATATGCAAAACTCAAATTTATCCAAGATGTGGGCCTGGGGATTCGTTATATCACAATAATTCTTGTTATTCAATTAATACAATACTTGATGTTGATTTTACAGACGCCCGTACATTTTGTAGGAACCATGGTTTAGATTTAGTCATAATTGGTTCTAAAGAGGAAAACAATTTCATAATAAGGCAAACTACTAAACACCAAGGTGCTGATTTTTGGATTGGATTACAGAAACAAAGGAATCAAACATACAGATGGATAGATGGCAGTCATCCTACGTACCTAGCATGGGGTGTAGGTGAACCTAAAGCAGATAATAATTTATGTGTCAAGTCATCTACCATGTATGGAAATTGGGAAGGTGACAGTTGCAGCATTCAAATCGGGTTGTTTGCGAGAAACGATTACTAAGTCCTTTGAAATGAGTAGAAACATCACTAGTTTGAAATCTGAATATTTGTTAAAAGTTTGGATAATCAAAAATTATTTATACTGATGGATACTTGTTTTTATTTTACTTTAAACCATAAGAAAAGTTCTCGCTAAGTGATCACAATATGGCGCATCAATGGGATAAAAAGTTGCTTAAAATAATACAACAAAAAAGTTATTTAACAAAAACTGATAGGCGAACACAATGTTGGTATTACACTGTAACACATATTCATTTTGTCTTACCTAATATTAAGTAGGCAGACTCATCTTGGTTTATCAACCTAGTTGTGTTATATATCGGAGATACATGATTATCAGATAAATAGACGTGTTAGGAAAGTTGACACTACGGCTGGCGCTCATGTTGGATGGAATATGAATACAATATGATGTGGGGACCATCTCAATAAGTACAAATACTGAATATGTTTGTAACCTGTTTGGGCCTGTTTGATACCGCTGAGATAAATCTTAAACAATGTATTCATTAAAGTACGTAGGAGAAGATATTTTTTTAAAACCAGGAAAGGTTCTATATATACATTTTAAAATAAATTAATATTAGTCTTGTGAATGATTTATCTTGTTTCAACATCTTGATAAATAAGGTAAAGGGTGTAGTCGTATTTTTAAGAAGGCCGTGATGACGGATTAGAAAAAAGTAATCCGTGATATAAGAATTGACAATTCGTGATCTCAAATATCTTATCTATGATCTAGGATTGATTATCCGTGATCTCGGATTTTTTTTATATCTGTGATCACAGATTAATAATCAAATAGTTTAAAGCTAGCTCAGAGCCACCAACAACTAATAAATAAATCAAGGTCCCCTTATACATTTGGAAGCAGTTGTTATTTACTTTGAGTTATTTTCCAGTAACTGCGAGTGCTCTCATATTTGGTATATTTTCAACCGATTTTTATAGTATGTACTTATGTTTAACTGTTACAACTTGCACCACTGTTTGAGGTTAAGAGGAGGGTTGAGGGCTCACGAACATATTTAACCTTGCAATATTCTGTATGAACCTGTCCCACACCAGTAGCTTTTTATTCAGTAATTGATCTTTGTTTTAATTTGATGTTATTCTACATATTTACGTAGAAATAAAAACATCATATAATATTTGAGTGTGTCCCAAACCTTGTTCCTGAAACACTTCACCTAAAACGTTTTCTAACGGTCCTACATCGCCTTTTTAACACATGTTTTACGCATGGAATAGTTCCGGAATACTGGGCCAAGAGTATCATTCACCCGCTTTTGAAGAAGGGAAAAGACTACAGAGATCCGTTAGGATATCGATGTATCAGCCTCATCTCAACAATAGCGAAAACGTACAGCAATATTCTTAACACTCGACTTCTTGAATATCTAGAGGATAATAGTTTACTTAGCGAGGAACAGAATGGATTTCGGAAACTCCGATCATGCTTGGACCATATATACAGTTTGTGCACTTTTCTCCGAAATCGAAAACTTGCGAATAAAGACACTTTTCTTTGTTTCATCGATTTTCAAAAGGCGTTCGACTCCGTAGATCACAACCTACTTTTTCACAAACTTTTGTCGATTGGAATTCATGGAAATATGTACAAAGCGATCAAGTCAACTTATGAAAAGCTTCAATCAGCGGTACGCTTAAACGGATCTCTAACAGACTGGTTTTCAGTAGAAGCAGGCGTCCGTCAAGGTGACAATTTAGCACCGATCCTGTTCGCAGTGTTTGTTGACGATCTAGTGACGGAAATAAACCGCATAGGTAAAGGAATTAACATTGGAACAGATTCATTAAGCTGTCTTCTCTACGCCGACGACATTGTACTGATCTCAGATACAGTAGATGAATTACAATCATTACTTCACTGTGTAACCGATTGGTCAAAGACATGGCGACTTAAAGTGAATACGGACAAAACGAAGATAATGCACGTACGGAAAGCTTCGAAACCTAAGAATGATTATGAGTTCCAGCTAAACAATATGACTCTCGAAACAGTCTCGAAATACAGATATCTTGGACTTGTAATTACCGAAAATTTGGATTATAAGGAAACAACAAACGAACTAGTTTCCAGTGGAAGCAGATCTTTAGGTTCACTTGTGTCGAAATACTATGCAATGGATGGAATGGACTTTGATACATATACAAAGATTTTTGACTCGACAGTTTCACCTATACTAGAGTATGGATCCGGTGTGTGGGACATAAGCGCTATGATTCATTAGAAAGACTACAATATAGAGCTATACGTACTTTTCTCGGTGTAAGTCTAACAACGCCGATACCCGCAATCACTGGAGATATGGGATGGTATCCGATTCATCATAGAATTCAGGTCAATATTGTACGTCTTTATTGTAGACTAGTTAAATTACCTGACCTTAGAATATGTCGTAAAGTTTTCGTCTGGGATCAAAATATATCTACCAGATATCGTGATACGTGGTTCAATCACGCAAAGAAACTGTTTGATTCATGCGGACTCAGCGATGTATTTTTTCTAGAGAATCAACATATTATAACGCCATACTTAATCGATTCTGTGAAAACGCATTTAGAAAACGAACATAAACAATCTTGGTTAAACAATATTCAGCAAATGCCTTAACTGAGAACGTACAAACTATTTAAAACAGAATTTGAAACAGAAACCTTTCTAAAACGTTGCTTAACTAGAAGTCAGCGATCTTCTATTTCACGTATGCGTTGTGGGACATTTCCTTTAGAAATCGAAAAGTGACGAGTTAGAAACATTCCTGTAGAACGCAGAACTTGTAAAATGTGCGATACAAACTCCGTTGAGGACGAAATACACTTTTTGATCCACTGTCCAAAATATACAGAGAAACGAAACAAACTGTTTGAAAATATTTGTGTAACATTCCGTAATATATCTGGTCTTTCTGACACTGATAAACTGTGTGAGCTTCTTTCTAACCACAAACTTAGCAAACTCGTGGCAAATTTTATAGCAGACTGTTATCATATCAGAACTTTAACACTATGATCATTTGATTTGAAATTATTTATCTTATCTTTTTTGCAATTCGCTTACATATATAACATGACACTAAATTTTATGAACAATGATAAAGTCTCTTAATTATATGTATGTTAAATAACGATTCATACAGTGCATCATACGCCTATTTGGCTGGCTGAAGTTTTATATTATGTATTTAATGTAACGATATACTTTATATTCAGGTTGCACTATAATAAACAATTCTTCTTTTTCTTCTATCTACATTCGAAAAAAAAATCTTCTATGATCAAAATGGCTATGGAGTGCATATTTATTAAGTGCACAACATGAGACCAAAATTAAATATTTTTTCAGAGGTGTATATATATATGTGAGTGTGTGTGATAATGGCGGTGGTGGTGATGGTGGGGTGTGTGTTTGGGGGGGGGGGGGGTAATCAAGATCATCGTTTCTATAGTTCTAAATCTTTATATTTTTTATCATTTCATTCTATTCTTTATATTCTTTATGTTTGCCAATTGATATGTATTATAATTGTCCTAAGCATGCATGTAGTATTTGCCACTGGATATTGAGCAGCAAAAATCACCTCTTTACTCTGTTATTTGTTATTTTCTTTTCTTTGAAACCCGATATAAATCCTCATGCATGGTGACCCATTCCTAGTGTCATATACCCTGTGTCCCCGGTAAATTCTACCACTGCTGTGTACGTGGTAACAACAAAGGGAAATCATTCGTGGCCATCAGTGATACAGATATTCTATAACGATCAACCATAACAGAATAATGATAGCTTCTGTAAAAACGACGAGGGGATGCCTTCAAATTTACATCATTGAACAGTCAACTCAATATCATTACATTTTTCAACTATTGACTGGGCTTCTCGGACAGTCTTATAACCGGGAATTACTCAGATTGACGTCTTGATAGCAGTTTCTCCTCACATGTTGTCCCTGTCGTCAAAGCAAGTAAACATTAAATAGTTTCAACTTTCAATTATATCACAATCGTTTCACGGACTGTTCTAAAACAGCAGGTGTTCTCAGTTTCTTGTCACATTAATGATTTTTCATTACACAATTACTGCTCGTGTGGAAGGGAAACACATGGTTACTTGAAAGGAACCACAGATGTTTGCATAACGGTGTATTAATCAGACCAAGATAACGTCTGAAAAAATTACGAAGAGATGACTTCAATTTTACCTCGTTGAACACTTCATTCAATAATTTTCTTGTTAGCAGAAACCTTTTCGAGTGACAAGAAACGCAGTCCCTGGAATATCGTTTTAGATGGAAGATAAATGCTCTACATGTACATGTAGGTGTTGATGGGACAGAAATGAAAAATAAGTTCACAATTGGATAATTCACAACAACTGTATCATGTAGTAAAGTTTTTTTCCATCCGACTTTCAGTACAACTTCATGATATTAATTATGAATTTTTTTCTGAGAATAAGAAAATAGGTGACTGATGACTTTTATTTACTTAATATTTTATTATCATTGAATTATTGTCATTATTTATATAAAACGTGTTATAAAAAAAACCTTTGTAAACAATGAAAATTTGAATTATGTAAGTATATTTAAAATTAAGCGCCATTTAAACATCAAGAATAACAAATGTTTACATTTGCTGTTGATTGACAACTCATACACTATAGTATATAAAAACATTTTTGTATCTCGTGACCGCCTTTTCTGATTACCTTCCTGGTTGCCATAAGTCTAGTTCTGAAACATTGTTTACAGTTTTGAAGCTACAGGTAATTACATAGCATTTTAATTTGTAGTTTGATAATATTATACTTGAAGAAAGTAGTATTTTGGAATACCATCGATCTGAACTTGTGCACCTATCATGAAAATCATTAATTTTTAACGCTTTCAATGTTTTAGTATTAAATTTTGTTGCATTGTCATTATCTGTCAAAACGTATCTCTGTTTACATACACCAATAAAAGATAGTTGTGTTACAGTATTTCATGTACTTGACAAGATAACTGAAGTGTGTGTGAACAAATTCTTTGAAATAATTTACGCAGACTCTATATAATTAACTTACCAATATGATTCTTATTTAGACGTGCTAGAGTTATCGAACTTTAACCGACAAAATATCGAAAGTCTCATGTGTTTGCATTTAGCCGTTTAATTTGTTTTATAAATTCACAACTTGCAGAAGAATACACTTCCTCTAATTTTTAAGGATTTGAATTTTACAATAAACGCGTAATGGGGATTTAATCTAAAAATAAAGCTGATACGTTTTCTTTAAAGAGGATCTTCATTTGATGTTCAATGAGGACAGTATTGTATATGCTTTCAATGGTTGATTTCACATTATTGTATCGTGCAAATAAGCAGTAAATAGTTAAATGGATATCTTAAACTTTATTGTCAATTCAATAAAATAAATTACAAGAAAATTGTACGTGAACATTTTACATATCTATAAAAGAAAAGATTTTTTTAGTAGATAATGGCAAGCTCTGTACAGCCTTGTGGTGTATGTGAATATCAACATGTCTTCAAACCTGCGTATATATGGTGTTCAGATTGCGATGAGGGCCTTTGTATAGACTGTAGTAAGCATCATGGAATTTCCAAGTCAACACGAAAACATGTCACTGTACCGATATCAAAATATCGACAGCTGCCGTCTTACATCACAAATATTAAGCAAACATGTAGTGCACATGAAGAAAAATATCAAATCTACTGCAAAGACCATGAAGAAGCATGTTGCAGTAAATGCACCGTCGAAAAACACGCGAAATGTCCAAATATTTCCAATATTGATGACGTTGTCAAAAACACAAAGGCATCAAACGCTTTTCTGGAAATTCATGAAACATTAAACGAAGTTGCTGAAAACATCAAACGGATCCGCCAAGATAAGAAAAATAATCTGAAGACATTGTCCGAAAAAAGAAAACAGATCGAATGTGAAATTCAACAGGTTCGATTAAATATCAACCAACATCTCGATAAACTGCAAGAGAACTTCATATCGGAATTACATGAGATCGAAAAAAGAGAAAATAAAAAAATCAATCAGTTAATGAAAGCTCTAGATGAGCATGAAAGTAAAGTTGCCGAGCACCGAAAGAACATAGCACACATAAAACAACACGCATCAGATCTACAGACCTTCCTAGCACTGAAACAACTTGAAGGTGATGTTGATGACAAATGTCAATTCATTGATTCAATAACTGAAAGTGGTGTTCTAAATCGTGTGGAGATCAAGTTTAACATTAATACGTAACTGACAGAGATTACAAATACTGTTCTTGAGTTTGGCAAGGTGTATATTGACAACTCCAGATCCTCAGTGATCATTGTGAAGAAAAAACAGCAACAAGCTCAGTTGGTATTACGTAAATTGTCACCCGTCGTGCCCATTAAGAATATACAAGTCAAGTTAGAACAGACTATAAAAACGGAACCATCTCATGTCAGAGGCTGTTGCATATTACCTAATGGTAATTTTGTATTCACCTATCCTGATTTAAACAAAGTAACTGTAGTTAAACAAGACGGTACGGTTGACTTTATTTGAATGTAACAGCAGCATATGGTGTAGCGTACAACGATAAAGATAACACTTTAGCGATATCATCCTGGTGGGGTTTGCAAGGCAAGCAAATAACAATAATTGATTTAAAGGGACGAAGAGTAAAGAAAGCTTTTTCACCTGGTGGAAAAACCGTTGGCATAGCAGTGACAAATAACACACTGCTGTATCACATTCAAAATAAAGCAATTCGAGCCATGGATCTT
Source organism: Mytilus edulis (assembly GCA_019925275.1). Classification (NCBI taxonomy): domain Eukaryota; kingdom Metazoa; phylum Mollusca; class Bivalvia; order Mytilida; family Mytilidae; genus Mytilus; species Mytilus edulis. The sequence continues at coordinate 75,964,128 of CM034351.1, forward strand.
GCTGACGAATCAATACGTGATATAACTACTGAGAACATGGACACAGATATCAACATAACGATATCTGGACACAAACTTTATTATTCCAGTTATAATTATCATACAGTAGTATGCTGCGATCTGCAAGGAACAAAACAATGGGAATTTACAAATGAAAATATTTTGAAGTATCCATTTGGAATATCAGTTGACAATGATGGTAACGTGTATGTTGTCGGTCATTTCTCAAAGAATGTCGTGGTTATCTCCCCTGATGGACAAAAACATAGGGAACTATTAACTACAAAAGATGGTTTAGATAACCCATGGTCAGTTAACTTTGAAAAGGAAACTAGTCAATTATTAGTTACAAATAATAACAGCAAAGCTTATCTGTACAAAGTATTCTGAAATAAAACAACAATAATTAAATTAAAAACCAATTGTTCAGAGAACAATTGAAGGTCTTTCCATCAAAACAATGTATTTTGATATGAAAAGTTGTGAAACTAAGTTTAAAATGTCATTTCAATCGTCAAATGATAGCTCCTAGTAAGCTGATTCCAAAAATATATTGTTTCCATACATTTTTTTTTAAATAAGGGAGATAATTTGTTACTTCCGGTTTGAAAAATGTTACTTCCGATTATATTTGAATATTTACTTGACACTGATTCCAAAAATATCTGGTTCTATATACTTTTATATTAAAAAGTACAAAAAAATAGCTATTTCCGGTTTACAAAAGGTCACTTCCGGTTGTTTTTTACAAGGTTAAATGGTTTGATATCTTTTTCTAAAGTTGTATATCTTTATCATGTATACATATAGAATAAAAGCAAAGGTCAAAATCTAGAACGTCAAATTAAGCTATGACCTTGAGATCAGTTTCAAGGTCATAAACCAAGGACCTCAAATCAAAAGACCATAGGTCTTTATTATATTTAGTTAATGAGTTATATCACCAAACGCGTATTTTTAAATACAAGAGGGGAGAAAACTCCCTTTTACATTCAACGTACGCTTGCAATCAAAATTTACATCTTACGACATGTCGCAACTAACAATTTAGTAAAAATAATTTGTTGATATCTTATACAGTCTTTGGATATAAGTGAAAATAAGCCAAATTCAAATATTAGAATATGACCTTGACCTTTGACCTTGACCTAATTTTCATTTTTTGGGACCAAGGACCTCAAATCAAAAGATCCTAGGTCTCTATCACTTATGATTTATAAGATAGAAATTCATATCACTTATATCAGATGCATAAGGGGAAATAACTCTCATATGGAGCGGTCATATCGCTTCGGTCAAAATAGGACAAATCATGCTAAGGATATAACGAGCAATTTTGTAAAATAAATTTGTCATAATCTTTTACGGTTACGAAGGAGATGCGCTAACAAGGAAAACAGTGTTTGGGGAGATAACTCCTACAAAGAAAAGTATTCGTTTACGCAGGGTAAATTTCAAAAGTGCATAAACTGTTCGATATCATATACCAAATATCTAAGCGACATATTGCGAAACAAATGTTTATCGCAAGAACAAAATTAGGCGGAAGAAAAAAAAAAAAAAAAAAAAAGAATCAGAAGAAAAACAATAGGTCTTTCCACAGAAAAGTGGAAAGACCTAATAATACATCGTGATAATGAATAAAAATAAAGGATTGATACAAAAACGCATACGTATATGGACACATTTGTTAGCCCTTCCTCTTTTAGTATTATATATTGTGTTGCAATGTGTTGTTTGTATTAAAAGTAATACGTTTAGTTTTTAATTTGTCTCACACAGTCTGTAAACGCTACTTAGGTTAAATCAGTGTGTATCATGTTTATGTAATTTATAAATATGCATCGTTTTTTGAATCAAAATGGGTTTATATATCTTTTTATGATTAAAAAATAGAAGAAGATTAACAAAAAAACATATAAATAGACGAACTATACAAGGGGGCATTCAAACTCAATGATCGGAAACAATGGCTTGAAGATGAAATCTATATTTGTTAGGTTTTTTGTGTAGCTTCGGAAGCCAGTACATAGTTGGAACTTTCAATGTATTTGGTTCTGCTTGTAAAATAGTAGCTAAAAGTTTGTTTTTGTTACAGATGTCGTTTTCTGAAAATGAAGTCAGTTGGAATGTTGGTGAATTCGTGATTTCCTTTTGCAGAACCTCAATATAAAATATACGTGAAATTATAATGATATTATTAGCAGCTTTATCAGCCGAGAAAAAAATTAATTCCTTGGCTAGTTCTTTTAATTTATGTTTGATACGCAAAATAGGGTATTTATGGTTGTTGTTAAGAGTAAAATGTTCTTTAAAATGTTGTATTCGGATATCAACTATCTTCATTACTAGATTTAAAAAAGAGTCCAAAGATTTTTTGTCAGCTTTTTCTCGATTTACCCATTTTAAACAGTAGGTTCGGACTGAGTCGTGGATGATATTACGACACTCATTCCAATTAATAAGACTACAACTTAACAAACTTACATCAACACAAATCAACCGACACAAACAACATGTACTAATATTTGCTTTCAATAGTTCATTTCATATTGTTTTATAATGCAAATAGGCAGTTCAAAATAAAATTGGTATGTTAACCTTCATTGCCATATGAAGCGAGAGGTACCAAAGGGACAATCAAACTCGTAAGTCGAAAGTAACCAGCAAAATCTGAGTGCGATCTTAGGTGTTCCGGCTACAAATGGGTCACCCGTAGTGTTACCCATGATAGAACAAACTCGGTAATAAGTCCAACTCCACGGGTCACATTCGGTACAATAATTACAACAAGAACATTGAACATACCTTTAAAAGTGAATAAATTATTTTGAGTAGATGATGGAGAGCTCCGTACATTCATGTGGTGTATGTGATTATCAAGATGTCTTTAAACCTGCGTATATATGGTGTTTAGATTGTGAAGAGGGCTTATGCAAAGACTGCAGTAAGCATCATGGACTATCTAAGGCAACACGAAATCATGCCACTAAAGCAATTTATGAATATTAAGAGTCATTCTCTGTAAGCATCAAAATCATGCGGAAATGACATGTCACAGAATTAGTTCAAAATTTGTAAAAATGATCTAACAGTTGAGATATACTGAAAAATACAACCAGTTTCGTGTAAAATTTTGTGGTTGCTATGGTAACGGCTTGAACACTTTTTGGTCAATTTTAGCAAGGAAATAAGGCTAAAAATGTGCAATTTTAGTTAGATAAATACGGCCTTCAAGAGAATAAAAAAGAAAATTTTGTTTGCTATTATGAATAAGTATGGTAACGACATATTTAAAAATTGCATTTACAAAAATATATTTAAAAGCATGTATGTCAAGATCCTAGCTCCAAAAAGGGTCAAATTCCATGTGTATTGAAAATCCAATTTTACCCTGTTTTGAAAGCTTCGAAAATTTTCAACCCAGATTTTCCCATTATGGTTAAAATAATTTTTGAATAGTTTAACCATTGCTTAATCAAAATACAAAAAATTGGGAGGGGTATATTTGAGAATTTTGCTAAATTCAATTTTTTGAAAACATGGTTTTTCGAAATTGCTGTTTTTCATATTGTTACAAAAATAATATTGAAATTGACAATGGGCTTTGCTCATTGTTGAAGGCCGTACGGTGACCTTTAATTGTTAATGTTTGTGTCATTTTGGTCTTTTGTGGATAGTTGTCTCATTGGCAATCATACCACATCTTCTTTTTTTTTTTTATATACAAACGATTTTGTTTGTCTACAGAAAACAATTCCAATTGTAGGACGATGAAAAATGTATTTAAAGTACTATAAACACAATAGAATGTGTTTTGTTTACCGCTCGCGGTTTAACCACAAATAAGACTATTGAAAACATTCCTGATGCTCTACTGAACTTGTGAAAATGAAATCATTCCATCAATTGGTTATTGTGCTAAATAATTTTAGTTGAAATTTTACAAATGATTTTTTTGTAATGTTTAACACATTCCCAACAATTGCTCATGCAAAATGCTATTTAATGGAGAAAGGAAAAGGAAAACTCTGTGCCTGGTGTTGAGTGAAATTGGAACACACCAAACATGTAGACAATTAAAAGAAGAGATTGGGTCCAGCAGTACTTGCTGTGAACCTGATGACAAGAGGAAATGTTCTGCCAGAAAGAGACATACTTGTGAAACTAAAACAATATCAAATCTTTAACTGTATGAAATTATTGATGTGGGGGTTGGGACAAGGAACGGGACTTCAAGCCAAGATCACCATTTATAGCAGTATCTACCTGTCTATCAAACAGCTGCGCCATGAGTGCATGATACGTCCGTCATATTTTTAAAGAATAAATTTCAATTACTTCTCAATGTCATATTAGCTAATGTATGAAAATCAAAAGTTAACTTGCATCAATAGATATAAACAATTCACCAAAGTTAGGTTGATGATATTGCCGAAAGCATTTTTGAGTTATTATTAAAAAAAAAACTTATAAATCCCCCTTTCTTATGAATAAAACCTTATGACTTGGAAATGTAAATTGTAAAATTTGTAAAATTATAAAGGAAGCTTACATCAATAGATATAAATAATTCATCAAAGTTTCATAAGAATTGCTGAAAGCATTTTTGAGAAATGTCTGAAAAGTGGAAAATCCCCCTTTTTGACTCACCTGACCCGAAGGGCCAAGTGAGCATTTCTCATCACTTTACGTCCGGCGTCCGTCGCCTGCCATCGTTAACTTTAAAAAAAATCTTCTCCTCTGAACTAATGGGCCAAATTTTACCAAACTTGTCCACAATCATCATTGGGGTATCTAGTTTAAAAAATGGGTCCGGTGACCAACCATGATGGCCGCCATGACTAAAAATACAACATAGGGGGTAAACTGTAGATTTTTGCTTATATCTCTGAAACCAAAGCATTTAGAGCAAATCGACCTGAGGAAAATTGTTAATCAGGTCAAGTTCTATCTACACTGAAATTTTAAGATGAATTGCACAGCCCATTGTTGGGTTGCAGTCCCTTTATTGGTAATTTTAAGAAAATTTTACAGCTTTTTGTTATTATCTTGAATATTATTATAGAAAGAGATAAACTTTTATCAGCAATAATGAGCAGCAAAGTAAGACCTAAAAATAAGTCAACATACCCAAGATGGTCAATTGACCCCTTAAGGATATATTGCCCTTTATATTCACTTTTAAACAACTTTCATCAATTGTATATATTTTTAAAAATATTTCCATAATATTTCCCACTGTAACTACTGGGCCAAGTTCATTATAGATAGAGATAATTGTAAGCAACAATAATGTTCATTAACGTAAGATCTACAAACACGTTACCATCACCAAAACACTATTTTGTCATGAATTCATCTATGTCCTTTGTTTAACATGCACATATACCAAGGTGAGCGACACATGCTCTTTAGAGTCTCTAGTTTTATGAATAAAATCATGTATACTGCATACATGCCAACTGTCACTATTTGTGGGGGATTTCCCCCATGAAGGGTCCTAAATGGAAATTTTGAAGGAGCAATTTTGTTCACAATTTTAAACAAAACATTTGATTTTACAAGGGCTATTGGATTGTAACAGAATAAAGAAGCCTAAAAACAACATAAAAATATATATTAAGGCCCCCTTGAAGGTTTTGTAAGACTGTAAAAGCAATATTGCACGCTAAACTGCCATGGGCATTTTGAAAAGTTAACAGGTATGATACTGGAAATGTAAAATATAGAATTAAAAAACAAAAAGGAGTCCATGTCAAAAGATATAAACAATTCACTAAAATTATTTGCAAGTTAGTAAAAGCATTTTTGATTTTTGTCTGGAGAATTCTCCTTTTTTTATGAATAAAACCCTGTAAACTAAGAAAGGTAAAATCTAAAAAAATTAAAAACGAAAGGGAGCTCAGGTCAATAAATATAAACAATTCACCAAAGTTTAATGCAAATTGATAAAAGCGTTTTTGACTTAAATGTCCCAAATCTTGATGACGGACGGACAATGAAATTGAGACTGAAAATGTGTCAATGAGACAACAACCCAACCATATGGTAGACAAAAGCTGATGGCCAGCAATGGGTCGTCAATATATATCTTTATTCTCATAAACCAAAGTACAATGCAGTATACCAAAAAAAAATCTGTAAACAGGCGTATAAAAAGTAGCACAATTCTGTTGTTGACTAAACAGCTGTTATTGATCTTTATGCTTTGAAAACGTGACGAGCGTATCATGTGGTCAGGACATGTTTTTCCATTCTCTAAAGTTAGCCTCAACCAAATGGGATAAAAGTTATACACAATGATAATTACTACAAAATACAGATCAAGTTTGAATTTTTGTCATGTCACTTTGACTATTCAAGAGTTTGCCTGTATGCTAAACTTTTGAGACTACAAGCCGGAAGATTAATTATTTAAAAAGTTTAGTTGGAATAGAAGAATTTTACTTGTAGTTTAGTGCAGAGACTGCGAGTTATATGTCCTTTTACATATAGAAGAATTTCTAAATTTTTCAATTCAGTTCTCCAACTTATATGTAAGTTTACTTAAACAAAATGTTATGAATTGTATACTCAATACTTATTGCCACAAAATCGGACCAAGTACACATTGCATCACTTTCAACATCCCTCAATTATGTCTTGTTATAACTTTATGCAAGCGAGGTCATTATATGTGTTCAATGGAATTTATCTAAATAACGGAAAAAAAACATTGCTTTCATGTTACACTTTGTGGTAAACATTTCCTTAAAATCGCCATATTTGGACGAAAACCGATGATGAATTTGTATTCTATATTCATATCTGTAGATATTTATAATTTTACTGAAGATTAAATGTATAATTTGCCCACTGTTAATTTTTGAAAAGGTTGAAAGATCAATTTATCATTTAAAGCATTATAAAATTAACTAGGTTAACAATGATTGATGGTTTGTATGCTGCTTTCAGCTATATTGTGATATTTCGAGACGTTTTGGATGCAATTAGATGTCCTGAATATCAGTTCTCAAACAACCAGAATCAACATTGAATATTATACAAATTACAATTGGTTCCTTGGCCCAAGGGAGATATGTTAATTTGTTCACCATGTTTCCCCCCGAAGTCAGTGTCCGAGGGAAAATGTGTCTGTTTTAGGGTAAACAAATCTAGGGAAGCCGGTAAGTGTCAGGGTAGAGTTTTATTTGTAAGTCGTTATAACGACTAAGCTAACTTGTTTAAACGACTTAGCTAAGTTGTTATAACGACTTAGCATATTTATCTTGTTATAACAACTTAGCTTACTTGTTTAAACGACTTAGCTAAGTTATTATAACAAGATAAATATGGTTAGTCCTTATAACAACTAAGCTAAGTCGTTTAAACAAGTAAGCTAAGTCGTTATAACGACTTAGCATAATTATATTGTTATAACAACTTTGCTAACTTGTTTTAACGACTTAGCTTACTTGTTTAAACGACTTAGCTAAGTTGTTATAACAAGATAAATATGGTAAGTCGTTATAACAACTAGGCTAAGTCGTTTAAACATATTTATCTTGTTATAACAACTTAGCTAACTTGTCTTAACCACTTAGCTTACTTGTTTAAACAACTCAGCTAATTTGTTATAATGAGTTAGCATATGTATCTTGTTATAACAACTTAGCTTACTTGTGTTAACGACTTAGCTTACTTGTTTAGACAACTTAGCTAAGTTGTTATAACGAATTAGCATATTTATCTTGTTTTAACAACTTAGCTAACTTGTATTAACGACTTAGCTTACTTTTTTTTAACAACTTAGCTAATTTTGTTACAACGACTCAGCAATTTATCTTTTTATAACAACTTAGCTTACTTTTTTTAACGATTTTAGCTTACTTGTTTAAAAAATTTAGCTAACTTTTTTAAACAACTTACTAACTTGTTATAACGCCCTTAGCTAATTTTCACTCGTTATAACAATTTAGCTTACTCGTTATTCATTCTTTCTTCATTTACGGGTTTTATCTTACTATAATCATTGGGTGTACCAACTTTGTAAAATTAAAAAAAATTTCTCTGAATAAAAACTACAATATCTTAATTTTTACTATTTGGATTTAAAAACCCATTTTAGTATTTGGGTTTAACAACTTATGCATTTTTTTGAAAAGATCATTTTATGAAACAATAGCACAATAAATAATGCAATTAATTCCATACGTCAAGTTTTCGAAACATAAAATTTTTTTATAGCAATAGTTTTTTATGGTTTTTGAAAACAAATTCGACACATACTATTAAAAAGAAAAAGGGAGATAATTGAAAGCTTGCAATTCATCGTTCATTAAAAGTTTTCCAGTTTCCAACAACTGGCATGCAAAATTTAGATTTCATTGTCTAATCAGGGAATGGGATGAAAAAAAAATAAGACAATATCATTCAAGGATTTTTTTTTGGGCATTTTTTTTATAAAAAACCCTGAAAATTTATATCCATTTTAATTTTTTTCATTGACTCATGTAGTAAGGATCAGAAAGTGTGTAGTTTTTTTTTCATTTTAATTTTTTGTTCA